>CAJNJA010070585.1:19629-36058 GCA_905231915.1 Symbiodinium necroappetens | reverse complement strand
ACATACACATATATACACACACATACACATACACATACACACATATCAGTGCGTAATACACATCCAAAAATGGGCCCTAAAGTACCTAAGGAGTTTCTGTGTCCTAACCCGGAGCCCTGGACCGAAGCATCGGCTCTCGAAGGAAGTGCTGAGTCGGCTGCTTGAGGCCTTTGCCAGGGTTCTTGGCTTTTACATACCATAATAGGATCTCATATTGTTTAGGGTCTTTAGAGGCGTAGAGCTAGGGGGATTCCTGTTAATTTTTGAAACTGCCAGAACAAGGAAGCCATGTTATTTTCGATAGATCCCCACAATGGTAACTTAAACAAAATTCCTTAACAAGAACTCCTGAGAATCCAAAAGTCTTCCTGGGGTTATTACTGGGGTTACGGTTTAATAGAACTCAGGGCCTTAGCAAGTAGAACAGCATTTTTCCGAAAGCTTTCCACATGATAGATTGGTCTTGAGTTGATGGCATGATGTTCGATGGCAGGAGATCACCTTGCCGCCATAAATAACATGATGTTAAGGTTTCTGTGACGCTGCGGCTATTATTTCTGAATCAAGTTTAGTACTTGTCAATGCACTGGGCAGGGCTGGAGAGACTTGGCGCGCCGCCTAAAATGGCACTGCGCATGTGGTGGCATGCCAAGCTTGATTCATTGCAAATTCCAAAACATTGCTTGGAATGGACATTCGTCTCGGTGGTTCCGGCGTGTCCGTTCCTTGCAATGTCTAGATCCCGCCAGTACATGGGGGGAAGCATGTCGGCCGCGGTCCGGACGCTTGGATGGTTGGATGGACGGATGGATGGATGCATGGACGGGTAGATGGATGGGTGGATGGATGGATGGATGGATGGATGGATGGACGAATGGATGAATGGATGAATGGATGAATGGATGGACGGATGGATGGCTGGCCGGCTGGGTGGGGTGGGTGGATGGGTTGATGAGTGGATGGGTTGATGGATGATTGGGTGGGCGGGGTGGATGGATAGGTAAGTGGATGGATGGAGGCATGAATGGATGGATGTACGCGCACCTGGACGTGCGCGTGGATGAATGGATGAATGGCACGATGGATTGTTGAGAGTGCTGACTACCTCGTTGCTCCAATCGCTTTCGGGACACTCGTTCTCTAGTCGGGCACATGTCCATTTTATCCACTATCTTCAGACGTTTTAGAGGTTCATAGGGTTTGGAAACCTTGAACTTCAATGCTTTTGTGGTCATAAGTTTCGGAGGTTTGGGGCATGCCAGGGGGTGCCCGTGGGCTAAGGAGTTTTGGCCTTTCAAGGGTTTGGCGCTGCAAGGGTGCGGCAAGGGTTCCACGACTTGGGGTTTCAGGGGGTTTATAAGATGATTTAAGCTCTCCATCAAAAGCCCGTCAGTTGGCGTTTTGGGATGAAGACTGGTTCGAAAGTGCTCCGAGTTCTTGGGTCTTGTGCTTTGAGAGCTTCTGGTTTGAGAATCTCGGATTGCAGGCTTGCTGCTTCAGGTTCTGAAATGTCCGGGTTTCGGGGCCCGGGTATCGGAATGTGGTTATGGAGCCAAATGCTTCATTGTGTTGAGTCTCTTTCCCAATCCTAAGCCGTGAGCCGTCTGATCAACCCACTTTCCTATGTTCCTGAGGGTCGAAGCACAAGAAGTATTGGAGTTGCAGAATGACGCCTCAAAGTATCTACGCAGATGTGTGACGGTGTAACAAGACTAAGAGGACTTGTCACCTCTGAGGGGCCTTGAGGGGCTGTCGTTCTCGTGATGCCTCAACATCTCGCTGCTTGCAGGCCGGCAGTTGTGTCAACTTCGCCGATGCAAGCAGCTCGGACAGATAGACTGCTGTCGGTAGTTTTCTCCCTTCCTGGCAGTCATGAACGAAGAGAAGCTGGTCCCATGTAACTACCTATACATACAGTTACAGCGCACAATATCTCGTGTCTGCGTTTTTGCTTTCTCTCTCTCTCTCTCTGTTACTTTTCTCTGTGTTTGTATGAACATATATGTCTATGGATCCAGTATTGAACCCGCAGTCTATATCTTGATTTGGAGGGTTCTGGCTGCTTGATTTTGCGCGCCACGGATTTTGACAATCTCCGCCTGCTGCAATAACACAACTCAGATACCCACTGCCCAAAACACGCAAAACCCGGAATACAAGTCCGGGGCGCGCAAACCTCTAAATCCAAACCCCCGCACTCCTTTAATCAACCCAAACGCAAACCGTCCAAGACAGTAAACCCGAAACCCGAAACCGCCCAACCCCCTGCCCTCTTTAACCTCTCCATCCCCAAGGGAGGCGCACACCGCTCCATCACGCGGCGGAAGCATTGCGGGAGGAAGCGTTTTGCTCTCGCGAGTGCGTGGTCCTTTGTTGATCGTTTTCGGTTCAGGGTTCAGGGTTTAGGATCTGGCT
Organism: Symbiodinium necroappetens; assembly: GCA_905231915.1. Lineage (NCBI taxonomy): Eukaryota > Dinophyceae > Suessiales > Symbiodiniaceae > Symbiodinium > Symbiodinium necroappetens. Next base: position 33,643 of record CAJNJA010070585.1, on the reverse strand, counting down.
CAGGGTTCAGATGGGCATACTACGCACTAATTTCAGTTCAGTGAATGGCCTCACGCAAGCTGTACACGCCAGAGGCTCACGACAGTACCGTTAGAGCTTACTGCTGCGAGTTCCAAAGCGCGCAGTTAATCCCAGTTGCGCATCTAGCGGGCTATAGTTTCCTAACCTAGACCTTATCTTTCCGATAACCCAGTAGCTCGATTTCTATTTACCTGTCCATATCTATGTATTGCCCGCTGTGAAGGCTTGTTTTTTTCTGGCTACAGCGTAGCAGTTTAGCCTGTGCGTTTAGTTTTTGTAAATACATGTATGTATGCATATACAGTTACATACATGTGTATATATATATATATGTGTGTGTGTGTATATATATATATATGTATACACACATGTACATTTACAATGTGTATAATACCCCTACCCCAGACTGGGTTCTTAGGTATCCTATCCTTCCATTCCCTGCAGGGCCAGGATGCTAACACGCTGCTTCTTGGCATTGCAACCAAATTTTTTGGGCTCTAAAAACTTGCTGAGATCCTAAACTGGAGCATCCTCTAGAAGCCTTACCTTAACCTACCTAAACCTACTTTTTTTGTAGGGTCCCTAGAAATTCCATACTAGGGTTTGTAATAAGAACCTACAAAAAAGTAGGTTATGGTAGCTTAAGGTAGTCATTACACAATTCTTCGAGAAAGACCTCGACTATGGACCCTGAAGTCGAGTTCGCTCGGGGCGTTCCTGGGCCACGTTAGGCCACCCACTCTAAAGGCGCAGAACGCTAAAGCCAGTTGCATGAGTTAGCTTGGGATAAGAAGAGCTTGGGGCTTTGACATGGGGCATCCCAAGAGAGTTTTCCCACATTTTGGGAGGCTTGACAAAGCCTCGCCAGAGGGCTTTCCACATCTTTGGGCCCTGACAAGGAGCAACACAAGAGAGCCGAAACATGTGTGGCAACTCTGGTCGTGTTTGCGGAAAGACTTTGCGGAAACTCCGGTGGGCTTGTGGAAACTGTTGTGGAAACACATGTCGTGTTTGCGGAAAAGCTTGCAGAAAACAGTGCGGAATGTATCAAATTCCACGGTTTATCAGGACACAGACATGCTTTCCACAACGTTTTCCGCAAACACGACCAGAGTTCCACAAAGGTTTCCTCACGTTTTTTGCCGCAAACGCGACATGTGTTCCCACAACGTTTTCCGCAAGTTTTCCAGAAACACGACCAGACTTTCCACAAATGCTTTCGCATTTTTTCCGCAAACAGGTGTCCGATTGGAACCAAAATCTGTACGAAGCCTCCTTGGTCTGGCCCCTAACCTTGTGGAAAATGCATATGTCCTTTCAGAACCACAATCTGCGGCAAAAAAACTGCGCGGTGCGGTTTCAGCCTTGTGGAAGCCAGTGCTCAACTTGTTGAGAGCCGAATTCTGGAAAACTGCTCTTTGTAACACGACTTGCAAACAGCTGCTCACATAAAGGAAGTTAAAGTTTAACAAACGTGGGCGGGGAACGCCCCAAGATTTCGCTCCTTGGTATAAGAATTACATAAGGAAATGGGGGCAACTTTTCATTTTTTGTTTGGCTGCAGGCTGTAAATTTGAGGTGGCTGGGTCCCCTGCCTGTCCAAGGCTGTTTAGGGGTGTTAAGAGAGTTCCGGGTGTCCTCGATGTGCCTCATAGTGCAGGATGTTACAGTTGTGTATGCTTGATGTCGTTGGGGGGTGTCGAGCTCAATCTTATTTCGGTTGCTTTGTCTGGCTACGCCATGCTTCTTTGCGCTTCCTTGCAGATCAGGTTTCCTGATGTCCTGAAGCTCTCAACCTTACTGTTGGGCTGAGTGAGGTCTGAGAGCCAAAGCCCTAAACCCACATGGCTTCACCCTCCACCCAACTACACACCATTTATACCCCAAAACCCTAAACCAGATCCCTAATCCCTAAACCCCTATTCCCTTAACCTTAAAACCCTTAACCCTAAATGCCCTAACTGGTTCTTTGGCCTCCTGAAACCCCAAAGCCTATAACCCCCAAACCCTGAAGGCCCTAAACCGCTTCTTTGGCCTCCGTTTTTTTCCGGCCTAGGCTCGTTCCTTTCGCAGGAGCCACGCCGCCAGCTTTGCAGGAGCCTCCGGTGGCCTTCCCTTGGAGGGTTCTGGGGTTAAGGACCCCTTCGTGGAAAAAAGGATTTAGGGTTTTTGATTTTGGGTTAGGACATATAGGACTTGGGGCTTAGGATTTATAGGATTTGGGCGTTGAGGGTTCTGACCAAAAATCCGGGTATCTTTCTTTAGGGCCTCTGCTGGGCCCAGGTATGAAGAGCCTGTTTTTGGCTGCCTTCATTGGGGTTTTAGTGTCCTCTGGACAAGGGCTGACGGGCTTAACCGAACTTAGGGGTGTTTTTGCTCAGGATCCTGCTATACTGTTGGGGGGGGCCCTGATCTTTAGAACAGCTTGGGCCTGAACCGGTAACCGAAAGCTTGTTGAAACTCTACTTGGTGAGGCTGCCAATCTGTGGGTTCGTGCTCGCTCTGCTCTTGGCCCTAAGCCTTTTATCCGTCAAAAAGCCCAAATTGCCTCAATTGTTTTGCCCCGATGCAGTAGGCAAATTTCCTAGCTGCCGGGCTGTAATGGCGAGGCCATGGATCCGGCACAGCAAGCGTGCAGAGTTTTTTTAGAGGATGGTGCTGGGCTTTTGATCTAGAGTCTCTCTTGCAGGCTCGTGCCCAGACTGTGCGGAATGGTGGACTATGTTAGAGGGTACCCATAGGCCCCTAAGTAGTTCCTTTTTGTGGTTTATATTTAGAATCCTATAAGGTAATCCCAAAAAGGAACTACTTAGGGGCCTATGGGTATAGCCAGCCCAGGCCCTAATAACACAAGAAAGGCAAGGATCCACGGGCTCAAATCTCCGGAACCCTATGTCAACTCCCAACCCCCCTACAGCCCCCAACCCGGAGAGGTGAAGAGGCCCAGCTCCGGTCCAAGTCATTTAGAAACTGGTTAGTAAGGAGCCTTAGGACCTCAACTTTTCGGTTTCCCCTTTGTTGTTATTTTAGGTGTCTGAGGAGATAACTTTTAGCAAGGGTTCTAGGTGCCGTGGTAGTCAAGTCTAATAAAGCCCTAAACCTGAAACCCTGAACCATAACTAAGCCCTATAAACCTTGAGCCTGGAACACTAAACCCCAACAAAACTCACAGGACCCTAAACTTTAGACCCTAAACCCCAAATTCAGACCCCCGAACGCCATGCCAGCCTTGAGCGAGTGTATGAGTCGAAACCCAAAATTCACAGGACTCCAACATCGAGGCGGTGGAGCTGCTGATCCACGCCAGAGGCAGCTCTGCGCACAGCGCGGAGGGTGGAGGGTTTTAGGGTTTAGGGCTTTAGGGCTTTATGGCTTTACGGTTTAGGGTTTAGGGTTCAGAGTTTAGGGTTTTAGGGTTTAGGGCGTAGGGCTTTGGTTGGGCCGAAAGAAGGGTTGGGTCGAGAATTATGGTAACCACTGTTGATGATATAAATCCTGCATTACCCTAAGGACCCTAAACTAAGGGAATTATGGCACATTCCTTATTATGGGCAATGCAGGACTTATATCATCAACTGTATGTTTAAGACTTTTGGGGCTGAAGGTATCAAACAACTTCGGAAGGAAAGTCGTTGTTTCTGGAACCACAGGAGCCAAGAAGACAGACTATTTTAGTAGTGCTCGGTGTAGGTACCAGAAAAATCTGCCCAGCAAGCCTTCAACCTCCACTTGACCCCGAAGCCGCCCCAAGCCTACACCGCCGAACGTTCCCAGAAGTTCGACATAATGTGAAGTCTGAGGTGCGACATTTCTAGTTTTCTTGAGCATCTTGGCATGTACTTGTAGTAGAAGTCGGACTACATATACTTCCCACTCAGCATGGTGACCCACGCAACAGAAACTGGGGATTTATCGCCCCTGGGCCGTAAGTCCTAAGCCCTGAACCCGGTCAGCCCGGTGAAACCAGCTCAACCTGGTTTTGGGTTTTGAGTTTTGGGTTCAGAGTTTAGGGTTTTGGCTTTTGGCTTTCGGGTTTTGGGTTCAGGATTTAGGGTTTTGAGTTTTGGGTTCAGGGTTTAGGATTTGGGGTTGCGATGTGCTGCGAGGGACTTGGCCGGGCGAGCTCAGTTCAAGCCTGTGGAAAAAAAAGGTTTGGGGTGTTGGGTTTTGGCTTTTGGGTTCAGGGTTTGGAGTTTGGGGTTTACGGTTTTGAGTTTTGGGTTCAGGGTTTAGGTTTCGGGGTTTAGGGTTTAAAGTGCTGGGCATGTTGAAAGGGCAGTTGGACTTGGGCTCGACATTTGGGTACTCGAAGAGAGGCCCTGCGAGAATCCTAAAATCCTAAGCGTTGTACCTAGATGGTCCCTAAACGCTAAAGCGAAGTCTCCGGGGGCTGCCGGGATTTTGGGAACTTCGCGAATTAGACCACTTGTCGGTCGCAGTATAGAGGTCTTCGTCATTAGATCCCTAAACCCTGAACCCTTAAACCCTAAACCGTTAGATGGGTGACTTGCAAGAGCAAGCCCCGGCTCTGTGGTTCGCAGCTATCGATGTCCAAACTTCGGCTACCGAGGGGGTTGGGACGTAGGAGTGTGGGGATCGTTTGCCACGATCTCGGTCTAAGAGCTTACTTGAATGTTCAGGGTCTCACTCCGTGAACCTCATGAACCCTTAACCCTAAACCCTAAACCCAATTCCTAAACTCAAAACTCAAAACCCTAAATCCTGAACCCAATACCCAAAGCCCAAAAGCCAAAACCCTAAACCCCAAACCCTAAACCCAAATCCGAAACCCTAAACCCCAATCCTAAACCTAAACCCAAATCCTAAACCCCTAAACCCAAGGCGATCCATCGTGTCGCGATGAGGAGGGCCAGACGCCGGCAGACTTGGCGATCGCTTCAGGCGCAGAGTGCAGAGCCAACTCCTGGAGCTGGGATCCGTAGGGCATAGGGCTTATAAGGAGAGTCGGGGGTTTGGGGTTTGGGGGTTTGGGGTTTGGGGGTTTGGGGTTTGGGGATTAGGGTTTAGGGTTGGGGGGTTTAGTGTGTAGGGTTTGGGGGGTTTAGGGTTAAGGGTTTGCGGCGTTGAGGGTTTAGAATTTGAGGGTTCAGGGTTTAGAGTTTTGGGGCTTGGGGTTTATGGAAGATGGCAGAAATCATTTACAGTGTCTTTGTGGTATGAATCGCCCTCCGAAGAAGTCCCTGTTTAGATTTGCCCACAATATACTCGGAACCATGTTCTGTTTATCCCGGCCCTGGAGCTGAGCAAGAGCTTTTGGATTGGCCCAAACCCTAAACCCTAAACCCTAATCCGTAAACCCTAAACCCTTAAACCCTAATCCCTAATCCCTAAACCCTAAACCCTAAACCCTAAACCCAACCTTAGGATTCGGGGTTACGGGTTGGCACGAGTCGCGTACTCAGTAAGTGATTGTGGTCAAGTGTTCGCCCTGGCAGAGTCGCAGCAGGCCAGTTGCAAAAGGATCTATGTTAAGATACGGTTGATGATATGAATCCTGCATTACCCAGAATAAGGAATATACCATAATTCCCATAGTTTAGGATCCTTAAAGTAATGCAGATTTATATCATCAACAGTAGCTAGGGTTTTTTAGGAATCAGGGGTTTGGGGGTTTGTAGAATGTCGGGTTTAGAGTCGGGTCTGAAACCCGTTGCAGGCCACCACTGCGTTGCGAAGCTGCTGCAGAGAGCTGCAGAAGAGCAAAAGAATAGAGCAAGCCGGGCGTGGGGAGCTAAATAAGCGTTTGCGGTTGGAGAGTTTAAGGTTTGTCGGCTTGTTCATGTCCTGGTTGCACCTGCGATTTTTTTGTGGGGTTCGGGGTTTTAGAGTTCAGGGGTTGGGGTTTTTGGGGTTACGGTCGGGGGTTGTAAGTAAGTAAATAAGACTTTGGGATATAGATGTGTAAGTTCTACATGGACAGTTCGATCGCACAGGAGGGTTTGGGGCGGTTGGTGGGCAGCCATCTTCTTGTCGCACATGAACACCAGCTTCAGATGAGCGCAAGCCTATGCCCTAAACCCCTGCATCGACCCTGCACACCAGACGCCCGAACACTGCACCCTAACAACATCCTGCCCTCTTCCCCTTATCAGAAACATGCCTCAAAAACCTAATTCAACATGTATGTATGTATGTATGTATGTATGTATATAGTTTATATATTTACACCCGCTGCACTCCCCTTGCAGCTTAGAGACTATGGCAGCAAAAACCCTTGCCATGTGTAGACCCTTAAGTATGGCGTAGAAACCCAACAAGCCGCAAGAAATGAAGGTCCGAAGCAGCGTTGAATTATGATTCAGAGGGACTGCCCTCAGGGGGGCATAGCAAATGGAGTTTGCTAGTAAGGATGCTTCAGGATACTTGGTTTGGAGCCAACAATGTCAATCTATTTGCTCCGCCGTGAACTGACCTGGCCACACCAGCACACACTAACACTCACTAGTGCTCATTAGCCCTTAGCAGTACAAGCTTGTACTGCACTAGTGCTGACGAGCGCTCAAACCCAACGTTATGCTTTGGCGGGCACTGTTATCCTCACTAGGCCTTAGCAGGGCTTTAGAATCCTCACGAGCAAACCCAACTACTGAGGCCTGCTATATAGGTTCTACTAGGGCCAGCGTATGCGAATGTCTGGCACGCCTTGCCATCCAAGCATCAGTTTCGGTTGGCACGCTCTCTTTGCTATCCCCCAGGCAGTGGGTTCCCTCTAAATCATAGTTCAAGGGTATCTTCGCAGTCAACGAGCCCTGAACCAACGAGCCCTGAACCCAAAACCCTTAACCGCACACCCGAAGCCCTGAGCCCTAAACTCCAAAGCAAAAATTTGCAAACCCTAAATCCGAAAGCACATGAAGTATAAAGCCTATAAGCCCTAACAGAACCCTAAACCCTAAAACCCTAAAGCCCTAAGCCCTCAACGGCCCCAGGCTGATCCCGGCTTTTCAGAGTGAAGTTGCCTGGGGCCCCAATCGGAAAGATTTAAGGTTCGGGGTTCTAGGGGTTTTGAGTTTAAAGCGTTTTTCAGGGTTTAGGGGGCTCAGAGTTCAAGAGTTTTGGGTTTGGGGTATCGGGGTTCTGAGTTTAAGAATTTAGGGTTCAGGGTTCAGGCGGGTCGGCCCCCCTACTACGGTTGTTTCAAGGGTTCTAATCGGTGTTTTGAGGGTATGTAGGGTGTCATATTGGGGCCTTGATCATCGATGTTCATACAGGTTCCTGCAGCTGAAAGTCTCAGGGCCTAGGGGCAGGGTGTAGGGGAGTTCCCGATCTAACGCCGGACTCACCAAGGTAACCACACTACCGAACCGAAGCGATCCAACCCCCAAATCCTAAACCTGTAACTGTAGGACACACAATTCATGCTCCTTCTAGTTTGAGACTCTGGCTTGCCGAGTAGTGAGAGCGTAACTGGTCCTAAACCCCAAAACCTACTCTCCCGTGAAACTATTTGTTCATGCTATACTCCAGCCAAAGCAGCCTCGCTTTGTAGGTATCGTCCTCGCCTTGCGGGAGGGGAATTAAAGCTCCCTCTTCCATTCCGATGGGAGCTTCAAGCGCTGTGTTTGGCATGGAGGGCTTGGGCTTTCAGCTTCAGGTGTGGCGATGCTTCCCAAGCCCTGCTAGCTACATAGACTTGATCGTATGCGATCCGAACGGATTTCGGGACCGACGGCGAGCCATTACGATTACTGCTGCAGTTTGGTAATGAATCTCTTTGCAGCTTTGTCTTTTGCCATGCTATTTCCGTTCCATTCAGTAGGGATGAAGTCTCTGTGCAGACTAGACGACTGAGCATGAGGTGCGACGCAGTCCTGCGCCCAGGCAGCTGTCTCAGTTTCTGTTCAGACAACTTTCTTGTCGTCCAGCTGGCGGTTGTCACGGGGAGTATGATTGATAGCACGAGTTCAGGATCAGTACGATACATGTCGCAATCATGCTCAGCACGTACAAAAGCAGGAACTACATCACAATGCTGATATCTGTTATGTTCTTTGACACCGAGCATGAATGGGAGAACGCAGTTCGGATCGTCGTCGAGGTCATCGTACTAGTGGCATCGTACACAGCTTCATGAACCTCAGTACCCACATACAACTGATCCGTGTCGCAGCCTTCGGTCGAGGAGTAAGGACCAACAGCGCTGAAGCCATAGTCGGCAGTGCTCAGAATAAGTGCTAGCCTGATGGCGAGCTTAGTCGGGCATTCGTCTTGTCAGTCTTGTCGAGATGCCAAATCCGCTGAAAACTGATATCAAACCTCTAAGACTCTATTTTCCACGCTGCACCCAGCTTGTGGAAGTCAAAATGGCAAAGGCAGTTTCGATCCAGATGTGAGAGAGAACAAGGAACCCTTGTATACTTAATGTACTGACCCGAAATTGTCCGAAACCTCTCCGAAAGCTCCGTGAATAGCACGATCCAGTTTGGGTTTGGTGTTTTCGGTGTAGCCACGCTTCGATGCAATCATGAGGCTGAAGCTTTCGGGTGTTTGGTTTTTGGGGCTTCGGGTGCAGGCTTGTAAGGAGTGTTGGACTTGAGAGTATTTCTCAGAAGTGGACTTGAAGTGGACTGAAATTCTTGGTAGTTTTCTCCATTTAGCTCGAGGTTTGCAACGGCAATGGTCACGCCGCCCCAGATCTGCCGTAACCTAGCGCAGCAGGACTGGGCCAGGTATGTCGAGGGTACTGGGCTTCAGGGTTCAGGGTTTAGGGTTTAGGGCTTATGTGGTTCGTTACAGACCCTTGGCATGAGAACTGCCAAGCTTTCCACGCAGAAGCCTTGTCCTACTCTCTACTTCTTTCCCAGAGAGTGTGCTGTAGGGCCTTGAGTAGTTAGCTTAACAAGAGCATCATGACGAATATCCTCTGGTACTCCCCATACAACCATGCTATAATGTATCCGCCACCCCCATCAAAACCAAAGCCAATCTTTCAGACTGCTATATTCGGCTTTAGGGTTTGGACAAGCGGTCGAGCTCCAAGTACTCACATTTCCATCCGGTATCCAAGCTTCTTGTGTGGAAAGTTGCAGAAAATCTTTCAGAAACTCTTGTTGCCTTACCCTAAGCATCCCTAAGCCATATGAACCAAATCTGGAGCTCGAAGCTGCTGGCTCAGAGCAGTGGGCAGTGCAGACATGCAGAAACACAACATAGGCAAGGCCCCTAGCAAAACTGAAGTTCTTCCCGGCGCAACTTGTGTGTCGAAACCCTAAACCCTAAACCCTAACTTGGGGTTCTGGAGGCTTTGATCTTCCTTGCAGGATATCATCATCACCGTGGAGGACTGGCCTGCCAACTCAGTTTGCCGAGGGAGCCCGCAACGCCCACCACGCCCACTCTCGCACCCTAAGGCTCCCAAGTGCCCAAATGGTAGGGTTTCAAGGTCCAAAAAACCATTCAGAGTATGGATTTTGCGGCAAAAAACCTGACTACGGTTGATGATATGAATCCTGCGTTACCCATAATAAGGAATATGTCATAATTCCGTTTGTTTAGGGCCCTTAAGGTAATGCAGGATTTGTATCATCAACAGTAGGGGGAGGTGTGGCCGTAACATCAAAAAGCTGTTCCTCATCGCAACAGCTCTCGCAGCAGCCATAGAGTTCGCAGCTTGTGTGATGGAGCGTCCAAGCTGTAGCAGTAGCCGCAGTTGCATCAGTAGTAGTCGTCGTCGTCGTAGTCGTAGTAGTCGGAGTAGTCGGAGTGGTAGTCGTAGTAGTCGTAGTAGTCGTCGTCGTCGTCGTAGTAGTAGTAGTAGTGGTGGTGGTAGTAGTAGTAGTAGTAGCAGCAGCAGTAATAATAATAATCATAATAATAATAGTAGCAGCAGTAATAATAATAAGAATAGTAGCAGTAGGAGTGGCAGTCGCAGTCGCAGCAGCAGCAGAAGCAGATGCAGAACAAGAAGTAGAAGCAGAAGCGGCAGTAGCAGCGGCAGCAATTGGAGCAGTAGGGCTAGAAGCCTCGAAGCTTCAAAGCAACTGTCAGCCCTAGTCCCTGTGGGCGCTACACCACGAGCCGTCTGCCACAGCTTCACAGCTCCACGTCTTCCTCTGCGGCACATTGCAGCGACAGCTCCTTCCAAAATCCAGTGAGCGCCTTCCCAGTGTAGTCCGCATCCCAAGAACTCGTCGAAACGTCGCACATGAAGCGAATACCTCCCCGAAGCCTGAAGCTGACACCCTGATATCCGAGGCATCGGCTGAAAAAAGCTGTAGTTCTTGGTGAGGCAGGAGTGGGATGATGGGTTGAGCTAGAGGCGGGCCCTTAAGATGGTTTAGGTCCAGAGTAAAGGTATGAGGCTGCCGGGACTGTGTTTAGAGCATGGCGTGTGGTTCTAGGGTCTAGGCCTAGGGCTTGTGGTGTAGGATTGAAGATCATGCTGGACGTTGTTTACTTGCAGATAGTCTTATGCGGTTGCTGGGTTGCTGCAACATGCTTGGATGCAAATGATGGCTGGCCTAGACTCTGGTTGGCCTAGACCCTGACAAGACTGGACCAAGATCCAAGCAAAAAGCCATGAACGTCAGACCAAAACTTGAGTTCGCGACACCTCAGCCGAAGCTTATCTGAAGCCTGAGACCCCCCAAACCACAAAAGCGCCTGCCCGTCGCCCTTACTGCAGACCCCTTTTTAAGTCAAGCCCTAGACCTTATGAACCCCAGAATGAGAATCCCAACCTGCCTCTGAATCCTTCTCCAAATCGTGGCTCCAAGTCGTGCACCTGAGACATAGCGAGGGCTACACCTTCTGTTCCACCTGCGAGCATAGCCAGGGCAAGAAATGCTCATGGTGTCGGGTTTTCGTTATTAATTGCAGAAACGCATCCCCAAGCCCTCGCCGAGAATGTAATCGGGAGTGGGGCGGTTGCATCAACTGTCCGAGGTTTTCAGAACGTTGAAGTGTCAGGGACCTCCCAAGCAACAGCCAGCCTTGACAAGTGTGCATGAGAGGTAGCCTCAGCGCACGACCTCACACGACGCCCGAAACAACTACCAAGCCCCAACCCCAAACCCGTGCTCAATCCTATGCCCGACACTCTGTGCAGGCCATGCCCTAAGCTCTCTAATCTTGAATAACACTGAATTCCTGAGCCAGATCTCTGAAACCTCCTATCCCCTAAACCCTAAACCCTAAACCATTACCAAACACGGAAGCTGCCAAAAAGGCTGTGGTCAACTTCGCCGACCTATGGAAGGCTCTCTCTTGCTCTCTACATTTTTGTGGGTGGGTTTAGGAGTTTAGGGGGTTTAGTGTTTAGGGGGTTTAGGGCTTAGGGGGTTTAGGGTTTAGAGTTTAGGGTTTAGGGCCTAGGGGGAGAAGGGAGAGGTTCTGTATCGTGGATATAACTAGATGGCTTCGGGTTGGTTCAGGGTTTGGGGCAGGGATACCTACACTGGACCTACACCTTAAACCCTAAACCCTATGACCCTATGAGGTGGGAGGCAAAAAATGACCCTATGAGACAGGGAGCTCCTGAATTTTGTGTCACACCGACCTACACCTATGGATGCTCGCCCGGCTTGTCCGAGTCTGAGTTGCGAATTAAGGATCCTAGAAGCTAACCCCCAAAAAAAACTACAATGCAGACTTTAGGAGAGCCCCTAAACCCTATAAGCCCCAAACCCTGAACCCTAAACCCCAAACCCTAAACCCTAAACCCTAAAGCCCAAACCCCCATAAGCCCCAACCCCTGAACCGTACTTCCTGTCAGGCGGCCGGTGATCGCGGCGTTGACCTTCCAATCTGCAAAAGGCAGGGGCCGAGGCCCCGCCTTCCCTTGGTGTCCATTAGGGTTTTGGGTGTTAGGGTTCATAAGTGTTTAGGGCTGTTTAGAGATGTGTAGAACTTACGATGTATCGTCGTCTCAATGGTTTCGACGGTTTAGAAGTTAGGGCTTATATGGTTCAAGGTGTAGAGCTTCGGGGTTTAGGGTTTACAGGGTTTAGGTGCTGTAAGTGTAGGAGTTTAGGAGCGGGGAGCCACTGCCTCTAAACCCGAAACCCTAAGCCTCAAACATTCAACACTAAACCCTCAACCCTACACCCTAAACCCTCAGCCCTAAACCCTAACCCGGCTCTCCAACGAAACTGGCTTAGGGTTTAAGGTTTTATGGTCTTGGGTATTGAAGTCAGGATGTCTGGGATGTTGCTGTTGACCGATGTTTCGTGCTTATCGGGCTCATGGTTGTCTTGGACCCAAGCCCGGCCACAGGCTCATCGGATGGACCCGTGCTTCTTTTGAGCAGCGGGGTTCTCAGTGAACTTGGCAAGAGATGCCAACGATTCAGCATTTGAGGTGTTTTTATGGTGTCAGAAGGTTTTTTTACCGAAGGCCTTTGACAGGAACAGAGGTGATTCGGAAGCATTACTCTCATTGTACGAGCTTCATTCGGGCTTTGGGTTTGGGATTCTGGGATTTAGGTTTCGGGATACCTTCAAGCACGAGCCGCATGCCGCCGGACGCATGGACACAGAAGGGTCATCAGTGAATCACGCCTTCTTGTGCTCCCAAGTGAGGCCCATCATCGGGAGATAGCTCGATGATGGGCTTTGTGTTTGGAACTCACTGCAAGTTGCCATTACATGGATCTTCAGTGAAGTTCTTGCTAAGGCGTCGGTATATTGCACACCACATCGGATAAATCATGACCCGTATGTCCGTCCCGAAGTCTGTAGGCCGTAGGTAGATCTACCGTGCAAAGCGATGCGCCCTAGGCCCTACCCCAAATATTACGCCCTAAATCCTAAAACCCAAGCCCTAAACCCTAAGCCCTAAAACCCTAAACCCGAAACTCGCACCCCAAACTGTGGAAACCCGGAAGCTGACATGTGCCATGTGCCGAGGATCCACCGAATGAGGATGAGGGTGCGTCGAAAGGAGACCTTCTGCGGCTTTTGCTTGTTTTGGGCACCCTAAACTGGCCCTAAACCCTGAACCGTAGAGAGAGAGGGAGAGAGGGTTTAGGTATGGCCTTTAGGGTTTCGTGTGTTGCAGACCAACATGTTTTGGAGAGTTTGCTTCTGCAGCTTTGGAGGAACTCGCTCGGATTCATGACTGACTGCCCATCCTTGTTAAACCCTCCCTGCTGTAAGAGGAAGAACCAGTGGACTCTTTGCAGTTTTGGGGGTGGTGCAAGAGTCCAAGGCTTGTGGCGAATAATCTGGGTTCCAGTTTGCAGAATCATTTTCCATACCCCCCTCCCTCCAGAGCTCAAGAAGATCTCCAGGATACCCGGAACCCCCCGAAGCTCTGAACTGAAGAAGATCTCCAGGATACCCGGAAGACGGTGCTGTCACAGCTCAGCCGAACCTTTAGTTTCGGTGGGCGCATGAGCAGCCGCAGCTCGGCCCGTTTAGTTCGTAAATGAGGGGCCTGAATAGAGCCACGGTTTAGGGTTTAGGGTTTAGGGTTCACGGTTTAGGGTGTAGGGCCCAAGGTCGAAAAGAGGGGCCTGAATGATGAAACTACCCATAGGCCCCTAAGTAGTTCCTTTTTTATGGTCTATATTTAGAATCCTATAGGTAATCCCCAAAAGGAGCTACTTAGGGGCCTGAATGATGAAACGAGAACAGGGGGTACATACTGGTGCTTGTTCAAACAGTTACTTTTAGTTCGGCATTTTACATTGGAAGCACATTTCGCTCGCCTCCAGCCGGCACTTGCTCGCACGAACCCGAAACGCAGCCCTCCGGGCCCGAAGCCCCACCCTCCCTCTAANNCCCCCCCCCGCAAAAAAAACAAAAACGAAACACCCAGCAGCTCTCAGACCCCACCCAGCTTCCTATGATAGCCGGATAGTATCGTAGAATCTCGATAAAACGAAGTCAAACAGGCTCTATGCCACTCCGAATTCCTGAAGCTTCACACCGCGAGTGGAAAGAAATCCGGGGTCTTGAATCTACAATGCTGTACACACACACACATGCAAATAAACAAACAATTCGACAAAGCCCAAGGGTCAGTTAGTTTC
>CAJNJA010070585.1:151-19484 GCA_905231915.1 Symbiodinium necroappetens | reverse complement strand
TTTGTATTTATATTTATATTTATACTTATGCTTATATTTATATTTATATGTATATGTATTTATTTGTTTATTTATTTATTTATTTGTTTATTTATTTGTTTGTTTATTTATATTTGTTTGTTTTGTTTATTCATGTATATATTACTTTATGTATTTATTTATTACTGTATGTGTTTACATATATATATACACATATATATATGTATGTATATGTATATATGTGTGGATAATCCCCCCACCCCCACACCCCCCACCACCCCCAGATCCACCTTCTTTCCTCCCTGTCCTCCTTTACACACACATGAGCCATGATGTACCCAATCTCAAGCACACATCCACACCACCCACCCACCCCCCTCCCCGAGCGGATTGAACCGACTGAAATTTCAATCGGGGCCCGGATCCAAGATGCCAGTCATGAGGTGTTACCACGGACTCCCGACGTTCGACCTCCAGTTCGCCACGGGCACGGAACCCTTGAGTTCAGCGGTTTCGCTTCGGACGGTTCGTGCTTCACACGCCTCAGGGTTAGGAGTGTAGGGTTCACTACTCGGTTTATATAGCAAACAGCATACTTTCCTTTCTATGGCCTAACGGAACCCAGAAGAGCCCACAAGTGCAGACGGAGAGAAGCACTTGCTGAGATCATCCTGAACACTTATGTCCGCCACTCTGGTGTTTGGCGTGTAGGGTTGCTGACATGAAGGCGAATGTAATGGGGTAGTGCACGAAGAGTTGTTGAAATGGGTGGTCTTTTCACGGGGCCACGAGAGACTCAGGTGGAGCCGCACACTGCTAGCCCGCTAGCCCTCAGAAGATTGAAACTATAAGTCAGCAACTTGGTAGCCGCAGCTTTTCTTGCACCATATACTCAACACCCCCTAATTAAGGAATATACCCTTAAATTATAGGGGCCCAAATATTGTGATTTAAGGTATATATCCTTAATTAAAGGGTATTCGGTTCTCTGGATGCCAGTACCACAACCGCGAATTCAGAACTCAAGCAAACTGACAGCCGCCATCCTCTCCGAAAGCTCAGATTCCGAAGCTGAGCTCCTAGTCCAGACCCCAGTTGTCAGGAACCGCAAAAGGACCCACACATATGCTTTTAGTCAAAATATTCCTACCTTAGTGCTTTGCGCTTTATGAAAACGGATTGAAAATCTCCAAAGGAGGAGTACTGAGACCCTTGGACTAGAGCCTGAAGGCCCCCCAAAACCCTAAACCCTAATTCCTGAGTGTAGAACCAGCCCTGGTCAGGGCAGCAAAGAGTTTGCAGACTCGCCCAAGGACCTCTTCTGCAGCGTTTTGACTGCCAAAATGGGCTGAAGTCACCTTAGGTTTTGGGATTTAGGGGTTTAGGGCTCTGGACACCATAAATCAACTGGTATGGTCTTGGGGTTGAGGGTTTAAGGCTCTGGTCACCTTGGTGGTTCGGAGTGCGCGTTTAGAGCTTTCCGCATTTAGACCGGCATCTAGTCTTGCATACAAGATCCTGAAGACCCAGGAGTAAGATTGCGCTGTTTCCTGCCAGCATGTAGTGGAGAAGCGGATGCACACCCTGTTCAAGTTTAATTAATCGGGCCCATTGCAGCCAGGGCCTTGCAGTCAGCAGTCACCTTGAGCTGCAAGCAGCTGGACGAGGAAACACTCTATCATCGATAAAAGATATTGGAAGAAGATCGGCATCTATGTGCGCAGACTCTCCCCACGCTTCCGTGCATTTTTTGGGCCGCCCGCCACAGTACCCTGCCTGTTTGTGCTGTCTATCGTGTTCTTGTTACAGTGCTGCTCGCATGTTGCGTGTGGTGTTGGAGTGCCTGCCATTTGGCATGTAGTGTTTGTGCGTTGTCGAGTGGTTTTACAGTCGCGTACTTTGTGGACTTCAATAGTTGTGATTTAATCTTATGCCGGCATAATAAAGTTCAAGCTGTTCAATGTCATGTGCGGCCACCGGATTCTCAAAGCAAGGACCCAGATACTAGGCCTTAGGCTTTCTGCGAAACCGTGTTGGTACCACCGCGAACGAATGCCTCTTCTGGTCTGTCCATTGGAAGCACCAACCTGGCAAGCAAAATCCATTCTAAATATGACGAACATCTCCCAGCGTTTTTTTCGTGGTGTAGGTCTTGCGACATTGGGATTCGACAGAGGTGCCCCATTTTGTCGATGCAGGACATACGTTCCACGTTTCTGATGGGCGTGGACGACGGCAGCGAGGTGCATCGCTCAGGTGTTGACAGCCCGCTTGAGGGTTTACCTTGACCCTTATGTGCGTAAATGAATCAGTTTGATGGCCTATTTTCCTATTTTTCAGGTTCAGCATCCTATAGTTAGTAACAGAATCGCACAACCCGATAAAGGTTACAGTACCAGTTGCAGTAGCGACTGCAGTGCTGCAGGCAAACCTTCGCGGTTGAGGGCTAAGGGGGTTTGGCCAGGTGCTGCTGCAGCTTGCGGTACATTTTGAAGTAAGAGCCTGGCATTGTGACTCGACGTTGAAGTCTAAAGGCGGGTACCTAAACCCTAAACCCTCCTGTAGGGTGTGTCCGTTTGAAGACCTGAAACCTAGAGTCCTTAGCATCCTAAACTCGCCAACTCGAATGGTTTCCTCCCCCCTACCATATGAGACGGCTGATACAACTGAAACCCTTCCGTATGAAATTTTGGGCTTGCCAGGCATTCCGCTTAGCTTTGGTGTTTAAGAGGACAACAATAAGTCGAATACATAGCATTCCTTAGGCTCCTTACTTGTATTTATGGTTTTCTTGTCGTATAAGGAGCACAAAAAGTCTCTTCTAAAATGGCAAAAAGCTGGTGCCTTCGTCTCGCCAGAACTTCTCTAATCAGGGCTAAGACGGCTAAGAAGGGGTCGAGGTCCCAGGTACCGAGACCGTCGTAGGGTTTATGAAAAAACCGTAAGCTGCGACTCTAAGCCATCATGTGGGCAACTGCTCGGCTTCGGGAGCAGGGATCCTTCTTCAGGACGAGGCTAAGCTGAGACAGCCAGCTCAGAGTGAAGGGTTAGGGTTTAGACACGAATGTCGGGTTCGATGGTTTGCTCAGCATCTCCGGCGAGAACTCCACAACCCGGATACCAAAAAGTCTTCACAAGCCTCCAGCCCTCTAGAAAAAACCCTAAGCGCAACGTCGTCAAGGCCGGGGTCTACAAGGCCAAGATGACACCTCTCGCTTGTAGGCATCGATCCACCCTAAACTGGATTCTGGTAATAGGCGTAATTTGAGTTCCCACAATACGGAAACCATATTACTCACTACAGATCCCCATTGTGGTAACTTAAACAAAATCACTTAACAAGAACCCAGTAGACCCTAATAGAGCTGAATGGCCAAGTTCTCGATCAAATCCTAATCCTGAGCCCTAAAACGAGGACCCTTTCAACAGCGAAGCTGGAGGCGCTTTCTGTTGCTGAGGGTAGCTTTCCGGATGGCTTTGGTTACAGATTGCAAGACCTCAGGGGTTTGGGGTTTGGGATTTCAGACTTACGAGAGGTCCATGAAGTAGATTCACGTTTCTTTTGCTTCAGGGCTTCATGGGGGCAGGGTGTCCGCTTCAGCGGCTTTGGTTGCTTGTTACTTTCGAGGGCGAGATGTGCGCTACGTCGCGCCTATAGCATCCACTGTCTCGACCGCCTCGTGTTGTCGGTAAATTGCTCATGAATGCGTAACTCTGTGTGACATGTCGGTACATTTTTGAATTGACTTTCCGGGCTAGTAGACGTACCCATTCATGAATGATTCTCTTGCAGGCCCTCGAAAAGCAAGCAACCCAGCAATCCTGTTCCAGCTATGTCGGCTCCCTTCGTTCGGGCTTGAAATTACAGTTTCCGGATGTTCAATTCCGAAGTGTCAGGAGTCTCTTCGTGCGGTGCATTCCAACGCCTAAAGCCCCACAACTCTCTGCCGGTGATGTCTGGTAGATCCTTGCAGAAAGGTCTGGTCTTGCGATTCAGGATTGCGAATTGGAGGTCCCATCGTCACCGTCACCGCAGATATGCGCATGGATATTGGTATCGCCCAAGTTCCCCCAGCTAAACCCTAAACCAGTCTCCGAAAAGCCTGCAGAGACGATTTGATCTTCTCTGTTCATTCTCGGTGTGGGCTTCGGTTTCGAACATGGGTTCCTGGATTGGACCTCGATTCAATCTAGATTGTCTGTGGATACTCCTCTCCTCTCTTCCCTTCGAGTTGGAGTTTGAACCTTCTTTTTTGTGAGAGAGAAACGCCTTTCGATGTTTTCTCAACTGCAGCTTTTGTTCAATGGTCTTTTGGCTTTGTTTCTTTGTTTTGTTACGGTAAAGCGAAGACGTCTAGCTTACATGCCTCTACGTACGAAGGAGACAGGGTCTTGCGTCCACCGGGGCTTCCGCGTGTGCCAGTGACTCCCGAAACCCATATAGATTCGACGTGGTTCCGTCCGAGAAGCTAACAGACAGCTAACCCTACACCCCGAAGCAATGCTCGGAAAGCCCCTTCCAGGTTTCGAGAGTGAAGGCAATGTCCAGACATCGCCCACCGGGAAGAGCACCTTGCGGCAATCCACGATGCGACAAACAACGAAAGGCAGGGCAGTTTCTTTGGAGGTGCCCTCAACCCTAATTCTCTAACCCTAGTTAGCACAGTAAGCCCGGATCAAAAGAATACCCATGTGTGTGCGTGTGTGGAGGATACGGGCCAGGGCTAGCTTTTCAGGTTTATCATCTTGTGGAATTTTTGCCTCGCTCTGATTGGCACCACGCAGACATTGTGTCTTTGTGTGCGTATACGCGCGTGTCTCCGAGCGTGGTTTTTGGTCTTTGGAGCAGCCGGGACTGATGCAATGGGTGTGTTGGTAGCGCGGATTTTCTTGTGTCGCCCAAGCAAGCGATGCGCTGATAGCACCGAAAACCCACACGAGCCGCAGCGGGAGGTTCAGGAGGGGTCAAGAAGACTGACAGGCAGAGGAATCCACAAAGCATCGTGCAGGCCAGGCTAAGAAGAGCAGGAATGATGCGAGGCAGAATGCAGACTCACAGCAATGATAGCCGTGATTAGATGACGATGATGGTGTCAGGGTTTGGAACGAGGTGGATTGTAGTCCTATACCGACCTATTAGCCCTTGCTAAGCACTCCACCTTCCCGCCGAAGCT
The DNA here is from genome assembly GCA_905231915.1 of Symbiodinium necroappetens. Taxonomy (NCBI): domain Eukaryota; class Dinophyceae; order Suessiales; family Symbiodiniaceae; genus Symbiodinium; species Symbiodinium necroappetens. The sequence continues at coordinate 14,331 of CAJNJA010070585.1, read as the reverse complement.
TTGGATTTTGGAGAATACCTTAAACTTGATATAAAGCCTTACTAAGAGACCTATATAACCCTAAACCCGAAAACCCTTCTAAGAAGCCCATATGACCCTAAACCCTAAACTCTACATGAAACCTGGACCCTAAACCCCATAAACCCTTAAACCCTAAGCCCGAAAACCTGGACCCTAAACCCCATAAACCCTTAAACTCTAAACCCTAACTAAACCTGGACCCTCGACCCCCCTAAACCCTTAAACTCCAAACCCTAAACCCTGAAATCTGGACCCTACACCCTACCTCCAGGTTCCCTTGCCAACCGGAGTGGAGGCCTCAGTATGGTACGGCAATGATGGAAAGTGAGATTAATGGCATCGGAGTAATTGTTGTGTCCATTATCGTTGTACATGTACACAAACTTGTACGTACTGACACACATATAGGGGGGGAACCATGCATGCATGCATGTATGTATGTATGTATGCATAGACGTAGCAGACATGCAATTTATTAGGGTTGAAAAGAGGGCCTAGGTATTTGCACGGTAGCAAGATATTTCTTGGAGGATTGGTGCCATCTTGCGACGTCGCTTTCCTCCATGCCGGGCTGTGGTCTCTCATCTTGTGCTTGCTGCCTGTCTTGCCGATTGACTTTCCTGGGGCTCCGGTTACTTGTTAAGTTGTGTAGAAGTTAGGGTTTAGGGCTTAGCATAGGTTATACGGACGATATATTATGTAACCCAGAAGTTAGGTAACTGGAGCCCTAGGGAATTGCACCCGGCTGTGGTGGAAAGCTTCTTCGTCTTGGGTCACTTCACACTTAAGGACTTGCGGTTCTGGATTCGCGTTTACGAAACGTTTTGACTCCTGAGCGGCTTAGATGTTAGGGTGTCGGTGCAGTCGTGGGAACTTCGGCGGCAGCTTTTACGTTTCCAAAGGTTTTCAACGACTTTCCCAAACTGAAAGCAGACTGCTGTGTGATGCTTTTTCCTTGGGGTATTTTTTCACATACTTAGAAATGAATTAGCACCCTAGTCTGCCTAGTCTAATTTGCAGACCCCAAAACCTTGAACCGCTGATTGTCCTTGCCGGTTGAGTCGATCTTTCACTCCTACCCTCCTTGGGACGCATGCTCAAACTCGCAAGTATTCCTAACCCTTCAGGTACCTACTATATAGGGCTCTAGGGGCTGTAGTGCCCTAAGTAGTAGGTACCTGGGGGGTTAGGGTATTCTACACTATTCTACATGACAGAAACGATCTCCGAAGCCAGCTCCTGGATTCCGAAGCACGCAGCTTCTCCGAGGAAATCCTGTGAACCCACGAAGCCACCTGAGAAACCACCGCGGCTGCAGGGCTAGTGAGGTGCAACTTATCGGGTTTATAGGGCTTTCGGAGGGTTCTCGGAGGGTTATGTCTGGTTGAGGGTCAGGGCTTTTGGCCTCGACCGACAAAAAAGCCGAGCAAGGAGCCGGCCCTAAAGCCTAAACCCCTAAAGCCCTAAACCCGTGAAGCCCTAGGCCCCGAAATCCTAAACCCCTAACCTACTGCAACCTACACCCCGAAATCCTAAACCCCTAAATCCTAAAACCTTACACCCATAAACCCTAAACCCTCGAGTGTGAGTGCTGGAAACCCATAAACCCTAAACCCCTAAACCCCTAAGCCTTAAACTGGTCGTAACAGAGCCGAAGTCCCCAGGTTTCGCGTCGGAGAAGCGTAGCTACGTTTCCGAATCCATGCCACGGCCTCAAGGGTTTAGGGATTATAGGGTCTATGGTGCAGACATAGGTCAGCTGAACGCAGTAATTAGTATGCAGACATGCCCACCCCAAGGCCACTCATACACAACTCGCAGCGAGCCAAACCGGAGCCAGCCAAAATCCAAGCCAACACCACCAAACAAAGTGATTTCGCAGATATGGGTGTGTCAGGCAGCAAATTAGAAGTTCCCCGGAGTCGCCTCGCGTCGTGACGGATTGGGGTTGCCCCAAGCCGTGTCCAAGCAACATTTAGGGTTTGCGCGGGGCTACACTCTGGGCCGAAGGGCCCTGTCGTGGAGCAGCTCCGGGTCCGTTTGGAAACCCCTATTGTAAGGCCCAAGGTCCGAAAGCCATTCGAAGCATGATTTTGGGACTCGGACCCTGTGTGTTAAGAGGGGCTCCCTGGTGTGAGGGTTTATAAGGTCGGGTCCCCAAACGGATAAGGATCCCCCTCTCGCTGGGCCGAAACCACGTGATGCATGCGAACGTGCATGATATGCGTGTGGGGTTTCCGGACACCCTGATCGACGCGTGACGGGCGTGACGTGGGGCCCGGCTGGGTCGCCCTGCCAGGGAGCCTCTTGTGGGGGTTAAGGCCGGATCTCCAAGAGGAGTCATTTCCGTCCTGTCGAGATGCTCGGCCGAGGGGCTGGGCCGGGGGCCTCGAAGCGCCAATGCAAATGGTCAGCGGCGCTCTCGCGTTTGGGGTTTACTTGCGTCTAGGATTTCGGGGTGTAGGCTCCAGGGGTTTTGGGGTTTAGGGTCTTGGGTTTCGGGGTGTAGGGCTAAGGGTTTAAGTTTAGGTGGGTTTTGAGGTTTTTAGGGTTTAGGGTTTCGTGGTTTAGAGTTTAGAGGTTCAAGGCTAAGGGAGGTGAGTCGGTCTAGATGCCTCCCGTTTGTTCGAGTTCGTACCTTTCTCAGACTCTCTCAGAAGCCCAGGTACCTTTTATGACGGATTGCCATCCTTTGAAAATACCGGGGCAACTACACAATTGCTTTGCAGGTAGCTCGGCCTGTAGGGCCCGTCTCTGAGAAATCGACGATGCTTGCTTTTTTAAGGTTTCTTGAGTTTCACCGTATGCAGGGGGTTGTACTCTAGGGATATTCCCCTAAGCCCCACACCCGGTGGAATAGGGCTTGTAACGGAAGTTCAGGCTTCAGCGCTCAGTACATGTTTCAGTATGGCGTCTTTTTGGATCACGGCGTTGGGGAAGAGCGTTGCGGAGTTTAGTCCCGGGGACCATGTTCTGGATTTTGGGTAGACCCTAAACCAGAAAACCCTAAAGCCCAAATTCCAAAACTCGTAGCTTCGGGTGAATTAAGCTCTGCAGGGCTTTTGGTAGCCACTTTTGGGGGCCCTCGGCCTCAAAACCGAAAGCAAAGGTCGCAAAGCAGCCCGTCGTTAAAACGGTCTGCGACGACTGGAGGCAGCGGCTTCACAACCTACTGTAAACGCCTGATTAACCTTTAAGTTACTATTCCTTAGGGTTTCTTGTTCTGATCACACCTGAGTATGTCGATGCATGTGTGGTCCTTTGTTTCGCTCTTCGTCGACAGTAGTCTCTCGCCCGCATCCCCTGAGGCTTAATGATTCAATTTATTAGGGCGCCTGGGGAAGTCATGCAGTTCAGGGCGAAGGGGAGCTGGCTTCAGGGCTCGCTTTGGGTTCTACGGTTAGTGGGTGTGTATGATTCGGGATTTAGGCTTCGATTGAAGCGGGTTTTGAATTTGTGGCTTTTTCTGGCGTTCAGCGCGTATACTTGATAGGTTCAGGGAGTTTCGAACATTCAAGCCTGATGGACAGACCTTAGTTTGGAATTTCGGGTCTTTGTGGGCATTAAGGATTTAGGGTATAGGATCCCAACCATGAATTGCACGGAATGTCTAGAAGAAGGTGCTTGTCAGGATGTAGGTAGACAAGCTAGGTAGATAAGTCCCGCTTGGATCCTGGATTCTAAGACTTGTTTCGGACACTGCATTTTAAGGCTTATAGGTCGTAGACTAAGGCAGTATTGGGTTGCCAAAGAAATGACTACCGTTGAGAGCCTCGGTGGACTTGAAGGCTTTGCGAAGTCGGTGCAGGCCGTGGTTATCCCTACCTTTGACCAAGGGTTTAGGGTTAAGGGTTTAGTGGGGCCCCCGTAGTTGCTTTGGTGTAGGAGGTTCCAGACTGGCGGCATGACCTAGCTCACGTTTCAAGACTCCTCCTTGAAGCAAGAGCTGTCAAAGTCCTTAAAGCCTACACCCCAACCCCCTAGACTAGATCCATCAAGGAACCCGACTAAGTTACACCCTAAACCCTGAACCCCTTAAGCCCTCAAGCCCCAAAATGACGTGAAAACTTCGTTTCAGCCCCGCCTTTGATAGCTCAATGCCTTGAGGTTTTGCAGAGAAGGAGACGCTATACTTCGGAAAGGAGGTTGGGACCCTTCGAATCCAGGACCGAAGGTAACGGGTTTGGGGGTTTAAGGTGGGTTTAGGGTTTGGGGTTTGGTGTTCGGGGTGTCGGGTTGATGGTTCAGGGTTCGGGATTAAGTAAAGGTTGTGGATTCCGGGTCTGGGGATTAAGGTTCAGGGTTTGGGGCTAACGGATTGGAGGATATTCTTAATTCTATAGTTTTGGTTCCAGGGGCTCATCGGCGTTGTTGGTTTCGGGATCCTGCATTTCGGGTGCACAGTTTTATAGTTTTATAGGCAATTTTCGGTTTTAGGCGTGCTCTGGGGCTGCGGGGCTTAGGAGGCAAGGTGCTTCGGAGGCTTTGGTAGGCCTCCTTGCACCTTCAACCCTAACCTTAGACTTTAAAGCCCTAGACCGTTTAGCACGTGTTATTGTCTATCAAGGCTTTCGAGGTTTAGCGGTGTCTGTGCACCAAATATGTTCGGCGGGATGGCAGCCAAAACCGGCTTAGGGTTTATAGGGGTAAGATAAGGGCAGCTCCGAACGAGTAGGACCATGTGGAAATGTATGCCCGACCTCATTTACGACGACAGCACCACAGGCTGCCGGTGGCGGTATGGGCGCAGCCGGCACAACTTTCAACGAGAAAGGGGTACCGCTTGAAACGAGGTCAACGCCCGTACGAGATCAGATTCTTCCACCGCTCCGAAAACCGGATTCGGGAGGATGTCACTTCACCTAGGCCCTGCACCCCTATGTGCTTGGAAGGTCCGGTGCACAAATTGGGTTCTTGTTAAGGGAAAAAAGTTAAGTTACCATAATAGGGATTTATAGTTAAAAAAATATGGTTTCCTTATTATGGTAGCTTAAATTAAATCTCTTAACAAGAACCCAACAAAGGGAGTCAGCGCCGCAAGCATGAGATCGAAAGCCTTGGTCCTGGCCATACCCCCAATCTGATGAGGTCTGTAGACCCCGAACCCTTAAACCCCTAACTGCTAAGCCTGCTAAATCCTACATGGGCCACAACGACTGTGCTGGAAGTATGTAGATCCTTTTGCCTTTGATGTCTTCGGCCAGTACCCCCAAACAAACGCAATATCTGAAGCTGTGAGAGCAGAAGCGAAGGCACGATTCTTCGAGGACATCGAAGTTTGGTTTGAAAGGACCAACACATCGGAGTGGACAACAGTCATGCGCAACTGAATGACGGGGTCTGAACACAAGCGGTGTCGTAGTATAGTCTGTACCGCAGGACATGATTCTGGATCGGGCGTACACCTTCCTGGACTATGTCCGTGACTGCTGCACGATTGCTTTCTGACCCATAGCAATGACGGTCAGTGACGGTGCTTAATGTTGAGGTTTTCTTCAATGTCGTCGGAAGAGATAGCTCATGTCAATCGGGGCTTTATTGGTGCTGGAAAGCTTCTGGAGGGGAGCCCCTGTCCGGACAGACACCTACCTCGACCCCGCAAATATTTGCCCGGTATCATATCTGCGTCGGATAAGGCTGAATTTTACCTGCAAAAGGGTTTCTGGACCACTTCAGGGACATAGACACACACACACACTCTCAAATTTACAGAAGTCTATCTATCTATTTGTCTATCTATCTATGCACCAGCCCAAAGACTCTAAGCATGGCGAGAGAAGAACTCCCTACAGGACTTCAAACCTCTTAAACTTTAACAACCCCGAACGACTATTGCACCTTAGTTGTCTGGTTTGCAGTTAAGAGCTCATGTCGGATACCAACCGACAGAAAGCCTACGATTTGCTACGTATCCGTATTCCGGCAATTGGTTTGAGGAATTGCGTTCCCAAACGCCGTCTCCCAAAAAAGGAATATACACACTAGCCATCCAGTATTAAGGCCGTTTGGTATGAAGGCAGGCCTTGCATGAATTCTGGCCAAGGAGTTCGTCCATTATCATGTCCAAGCCGGTGAGTTCGCCTGCTGAACGGCTTCAGCCGTGCTAAGATGGCTTGAACTAGTCTAATCCGAATGTATATGGCCTCATATGCAGCATGTCTCAGGGCGCAATAGACTCCAAAGCCCTAGCGAAACTCCCAGGCCATGAAAGCAAATGAAAACCTTGTAGATCCCTTTAACGCACCCCTTAAACAAGCCCTCTAGTCTAATTCTCGCAGAGGCTTGAACCCTCTGAACCCCCAGTACTCGTAATTAGCCATATCAGGAACGGAATACATTAGTAGCCAAACTCATGAAATGAGCTACTCGGTGGCACTGTGGGATACGTGTTAGTTCACCAAACGGTCTTGCAAAGGTACTTATCTATATAATGTAGATAAATGCCTCTGTAAGACACAGTACGGACTATACAGTATAACATTTTGGCATTTCCCCAAAGCCGTATCTATGCAACTCTCATAAGACCCCATGAAACTATATTAACAGTTTTATAACTTATAACCCTGAACCCTAGACGCTACACCCTAAACCCCGATAAAAGTTTCATATTATCTTGCCAGGAGGGGGCCTTGAGTTGCGCATGATGCTGGGAATCGACTTCACTCGCAGCAATGCCGCAGCCTTAAAGGATTTAGCGTTTAGGGTTTAGGGATTAGGGCATTTAGGGTCGGGTCCAGGGTGTTTGGGTTTGGGGTTTAAGTCTTGCTGGAGTCTCTTGACGGCATGGTAAGGCTTCAGAGAAGGCGAGATGATCAAGTCTGCTTTCCGCGGGTCTAAGAACCTCAAACACATCCAGGCACGACGTAGTGTTTGAGAACTGCGCGCAGTGTCTCGTGTCACTTGCCATGACTGTGAACCCAAATCCTAAACCAGCCCTAAACAATGGAATGACCTTCACTGCCTTGCATGTGATACTAAGTCATGGTCATGACTCCCACCATGGCCATGGTAATGCTGTCTTAGTGAAAAACCACCACCGCCTGCATTCCAGCATTTACTCTTGTTGCTGTTATGATGTCAGCTTCCGGCGCACAGAAGGCCGGACCAGAGCCGAATGCAAGCGCCTCCTACAAGAGGATTCATGAGAGATGCAAACCGTGGTTAAACAGATCCCAATCAGAATCCTTACACAGCAGGGCTTAGATTATGCAGGGGTCTACGTTCGGCCTCCCTACGTCTTTGATGTTGCCTGAACTCTTGCAGGGGGAGTGCTGCCATGAGAATCCTTCCAATTTAGAACTCCTCCCTGTAAACCTGATAGCGAGCAAAGGAGTCCCATGTGTCAGGGAAAGGTGTTGCAAAGATAATTAATCGTACGAACTCTCCACTTTTAGGGTTGGTAAAACTATGTGAAGCATGAAGAATGGGAGGAAGGGCTCCGGTTTATTCGTCGTCCTCGTATTCTTCTTGTTCCTTTCGTCCTTCTTGCGAGGATGGAGGTCCTCAGCTTTACACCACGCAGATCCACACAGCCTTGCAGTCCACAGTGTGGTGTTCACGCCTGCTACAGTGCTGCCACATATCGAATGGGATCGCAAAGCCCAACACAACAGAGAACCCTGGTCCGAATCATGCAGGGCTTCGGCATCCCGCAAAGCCTGAACTCAAGACGTACAGTCTCCATCGTAACTCGTTTTTGTGGTCACCTTGGGCTTGTTGGTTGTAGGATCCTGTCTACAAAGATGGCTGCCTAGCCGAGACGATGCATCAGGTTGGAGGCTTTGTGTAAGGGGTTGCATCTACCTCCCAAGAGACTCGCCGAGCATAAATCTCCTCGTTGCCGCATCCCAACTCCCAACCCCGAACCTGGACCCTCCACAATCCGACCCATCAGGCTACGAGGAACCGCGCCCACAAAAAACCCAAAGCACCAGGATGAAATCAAGCCCTAAGCCAGCTCATATCTCCCCAAGTGTGATCTCAAAGTTTGTCATTTCACTCCCGGGCACACAAGAAACACCAAACCGACAGATGGACAAGCAGAACCCGGATTCGCTCCACAGCGCGGAACTGGGAACGACTTCCTTGTTTGCTTTTGCTGCTGGATACGTAGTAGTTAATTCAACAAAATACAATTAACTATAAAGTTATAAATGAACCTGCCTATAGCTAAAAGTAGTAACTTGCCTATTTGGAGCCTAGGGGTATCTCTTGTTGATGTGATATTGGGGCGGTTCACAGGCAGTTCTACATGTTGGTGCGAGCTTAGGGTGCTGTCTAGATTCAACTAGTTTGGTCATTCACTGTCGGGTTGTGGGGACGAAGGTTGAGGAATGAGGACCTGCATTTACGTTCAAAGTGAGCCGACCACGAAGGGTCCCTTTGAGAGGGGCAACTTTGCCGTACAGCCTTAGTGAGGACTATACAGTCTAATGGGAATTTAAGACTTTTCAGGTCAGGATGTGATTCTTTTCAGGGTCCCAGGGGGTTGAAGAATGGCACCGGTCTAGCAGACGACAGCTTCGAGACCACTTATTGAACAATAAGGGATGTGAGTTGGTGTAGGTTTTGTGATAGGAATCTGCAGTGGCGGCGCTTGGGTTTTATTCGACTAGGTAAGCTGTCGGTCAGAATTCGTGGAGCGAAGTAAACCGGGGTTTGGGGTGTAGGGTGCCCAATTCTGGCGCCAGATGGAACATGCGAAAACCGGACCAAAATGTCCGATAGGTCACCGACATCTGTCTTAGCTGAGGCACTCACTCCCGTAACCCGAAACCTCACGAACGTCTATTCCCTTGCAGCCCCTGCATGCTCGACCGAATAAACTCTGAACATTCATTACGCTCGGAAAAACTCAGCTTGAGGGCGCACCCAACAAAGAACTACTATGGAGACCATAAGTAGATCCTGAGCATGCAATCACATACACCTCCGAAGTAGTTACATCTGCAAGTCTCTTGCTGAGGCCTAGTGGACATGGACCTTCCCACTTCCTACGAGACTGCGATCATTGCCCTTGGAAGCGTCTTGAGGCGAGACCAGAGTGGATTCGGAGGTATAGCTGCTTAATCGTAAGTCCTCAAACCCTATGTTCTGATGATTCTGGCCCCGATACTCAAACCTCGACAGCTGCATCGGTGATTTCGCTCCGGGAGCGCCTTCCCTGACTAACCGCCTGGGTTGCTAGTGTTCGGAGCGGGTTGGGACGGTTGAGGCTTTAGGGTTTCGAGTTGTGCTTCAGTCAAGTGACCGCGCGGTTGAAAACAGGCTTGAATCTCGAACCAGACGGCTTCACTCTGGGATAACTTTTGTGTGTCTGCTTTGCAGACATTTGCAGCAACTCTTCTTAAGCCCGGGAAGCTACCCCACTTCGTTTGAGCCTCTGCAAATAAAGCCCGTGCGTCAACAAGAAGACCTTAAGCCACAGAGGGATCCTGGGGATGATAAGCCAATAGCTGAGAAAGGCACCTTGAACTATAGAGCGGCCATTCACATGATTTAGCTTGTTAAATCGAGTTAAGATCTGCTTGAACTCTTAAAAAACCCACTTTTTTAGGTTTCCTTCTTGTGGTATCAGTCCGGAAAGCGGTAGGTTTTTCAGGGTTCCGGTCTTGCTACAGTCAGAGGTCCAAATGATCTCTTGGCACCCTTGAGTTTCAACAACCATCTGCCGTTTCTTCTTGCCCAAGTCCTACTCGTGCACGTTTAGGGTTTAGGGCTTATAGGGTTTAGGGTTTAGGGTTTATAGGGTTTATAGGGTTTAGGGTTTTTATTTATGAGTGATAGAGACCGCAAATTATGCGGCCAGAACCCGCTGTTTTGTACAGGTAAGCCCTGAACCCTTAGAGTCATACGGTTGATGATACAAATCCTGCATTTACCCTAAGGACCCGAAACTCTGGGAATTCTGGTATGTTCCTCATTATGCGCAATGCAGGATTTATATCATAAACCCGTATGTCAGGAAAAACCTATCCGCCTAGATCCTCCTTTTGCCAACAGCCCGAGAACGGGTCTAGGGTTTAGGGTCTATAGAGGGTTTGTTACCTCAGGGTGTGGGGCGATCGTGGTTATTTTACGGCTTTCCGGTTCAGAGTTCCAGGGTGGGTATTGGCATTTCGGCATGTCAAAAAGTTTGGTACAGTGCTTGTAGTTGCTCTGTCCTGTGCCCGAGACCTTCAAGAATCTTGTGCCATAAACCCTAAACCTTAAGCCTTGAATCCATAGCTCCTGACATAACCTCGAGTCTCTAGGCCACACTAAAGCCGAAGATGAAAGGGGTATTATCCCAGAATGGCACTAGATAAGTTTTCCGTAGCTTACACCGCTCAAGCCATGAACTGGGAAGCCCCCCTGAAACGCCGGTGACACTTGAACTCAAGAGCCCTGACTCACTTAAACAAAGCAGCAAAGCCAGCCTCAAGGAGGTTTTTAGGGGTTTATGGCATTTATGGTTTAAGGTTTAGCGTCTAGGGGTTTAGGGTTTAGGGTGTAGGCGAGAGGGAGAGTCGAAACCGCCGGCGGTCCTTTCTCTTCGAGGTGTCAGATGTGATGTTCTAGCTAGTGTTTGTCTGTAGCGCCAGGCTTGGATGATCCAGTCTCCACGCGTTGTTAAACCAAAACCCTAAGCTTAAACCCGAGATCTCAGACCGAAGGAGCTATGATACCACCCTAACCTTCAAAAAATAGATCTCAAACCGAAGGAGCTACGATACCCCAACCTTAAGCCGTAAATCTCAAACCGAAGGAGCTATGATACCACGGATGAGTATGCTGTCTACGGCTTCGGGGCGAGGATCCCACCCAGCCATTCTGCAGGGAGGCTGAGTCAGGGTTCGATCTCCCGTCGGTTAGGTGGGTTTAGGGTTGAGGGGTTTAGGGTTTAGTTGGTATGAGGGCATGTGCACTGCAGCCCCTCCTCCAAAAAGGGCTAAGGCTTCGACAACTGCACAAGTTTCAATAGCAATCATCTCAAACTGTCCGAGGGGGCGGGTGCTGAAATGTATGACCCCCGATATTAAAGTCAGGGGCGTCCAAGCCCTGAACTCCAAGTCGGGAATCACCGAGGGTTGGCTTTCTAGCGGGCCCTGCAGTGCCTTCTCTCTCTACCTCTTTGCCTCTCTCTACCTCGCTCTCTGCCCCTCTTTGCCTCTCTCTGCCTTTGACTGTTTTTCTCTGCCTTTATCTGCCTCTCTTGATATACCGCTCTCTGTCTCTCCCTGCCTTTCTCTACCTCTTTCTGCCTCTTTCTGTCTCGTTCTACCTCTCTCTGCGTCTCTTTGCCTCTCTCTCCCTCTCTCTGCCTCTCTCATTGTGTCTTTCGGCTCAAGCAGCAAAAAGGCAGCAAGACCAAGCTTCACCAGCCTACCAATGCCACAAGCCATCCTGAACATCTACAGTGACGGCCTGATATCACCTTCCGCCAACCAGGTTTAGAGTTTAGTTTAGGGGTCGATATCCGTCGTGACTTGTATCGTCGCTTTCCGAGGTGTGCTCGAACTGCTTCGCGCTGACGGGGGACTTCCTCCACCCACAGGTCCCCTAGGTAGTTCTCTAATCTAGGACCCCTTTTTTATAGGGGTTCCTGTTATAAGGGTGCCGATTTTGCGGGACCTGCATTCTCGGGGTTCCACAAGTTTTTGGTTTCCTTTGTGTTCCTTGTTTGAGGATAAACATACCGCCAGCCCCATTCTACCCATTAAGACCCATATGTTATTCTCGGGGCCCCAAATTGGAGTTTCCGAAAATAGGGGGGGGGGGTACCTTATTTTGGGGTTCTCATAACAATGATCCTACTATTTAGGGTGCTATATTAGGGTCCCCTGTTTTCGGAAACCCCCCCAAATAATTAAATACCCGAAAGGTAGGGCAGGGGTTAAGGATTCGGGGGTTTAGGCTTAGATTTGAGGCTTTGGGTTCAAGGGTTCGGGGTTTCGGGCCCCTACATAAACCCTAAACCCTAAACTGTAAACCCTAAGCCCCAAGCCCTAAAGCCGAATCCCTCACAGAAGATCAGGTCCTAAATCCAGAGCCCCAGGCCGGTTGTTTCTTTCGGGTTTGGGGTGTTGGGGTTAGGGTGAGGGACCCAAGAGCCCGACTGAACCCTCAAACTCAAGTTTAGGGCCTAGGGTTTAGCAAACTGAAACCCTAGACCCTATCCGATCCTTCTGAGCAAGAGGCTATTGCCTACAGTCTCCATTGTCGTTCCTTGTTTGGTTAGCCCGTTTGACATTAAAGGCTAAACCCCAGAACCCTACGACCCCCCAGTGCAACAGAGAAGGTCACACTTAAACAATGAACTCACAACCCCTCGAAAGTCGTGCCACTGAGCCTCAGTGTGGACAAGAGCCAAGCAAGCTAGCTAGAGCCTGTTCTGCCCAAAGCCCTCAAGACCCTAAACTCTAAACCCTATAAAGCCTAAGAGACCGCGGAATAAGATCCCCCCGTCAGTGCTGATCCAGCCTAAAAACCTTGGAGCCTGCTCCATTTTGCCCCATGTTCAGGTACATGGGATCGATGGGATTCTTCGAGCTCGGGCCTCACTACAGTTGATGATATAAATCCTGCATTACCCAGAATAAGGAATGTGCCATTCTTCCCAAAGTTTAGGGTCCTTAAGGTGATGCAGGACTTATATCATCAACAGTATGCCAAGGGTTGTAGGGCTTCAGGGCATACAGGGGGTTTTAGGGCTTTTTCTTGCTGACAGGGTTGGGTCCGATCTTTAGGATCCCGTTGTTCAGTGTCGACAACGAGGGTCCCCCACCCATTGAAACATGAAGCTTGTGAGCTGTTTAGGGTTCAGAGTTGTTGGCGTGAGCTCGCGCAATGGGGTCTTGATGGCTTGTCATTGGATCTGCACCAAATCCCAGCTGCTTGTTATGGTGTCGGGGTCTGAGGGTGGTATGATAGGTTTAATGCATAACGACATTTCGCGACCTGAGGTGTTGGAGAGCACCGCCCCTAACATAGTGAGTCACTGTTCTTCGCAACCTGACATACATACCCAATAGTACGCATACTTAGCCAGTAAACCTACTGTATAGATCATAGGGTCTAAGGTCCGTTTATGAATAGCATCCCCTCGCAGTCCGTGTATCTATATATATATATATACATACATACATACATACATACATACATACATATATATATATAATAATAATAATGATAATGATAATAATAATAATAGTAATAGTAATAATAATAATCTAGCAAAGTAGTATACCTCAGAACCATAGTCGGACTCTTGTGACCACTGTATTAGAACAAGTAGTTGTGAGCTGCCTTGTCTGTGTGTCGCACATCCTCATGTAAAGTCTTTAGCTTTGCCTATTATTTAACTCGTTACTACACTTAACTACCAGAATCTTTGCAAGCATCCCCCAGCCTCCAAGCATACGATACTTCCTGCTTTGGGAGATAGGGCCTTAGATGGTGTATCGACTTGGGCCTATCTGCAGTCCCCGAACATGACCCTTCTGCGATGCATCCTGTGCCGTGAAACCTGCAAACTGTGCAAGTTTGACGCTTCAATTTCCTCGCTCTTGCCAGGCTTACCGCCGGGCACTCCAAGTGGTGCACATGCATGGTCCAACCTGCCCTGCCGATGCCGCGACCCCAAGTTGAGGGGTTAGAGCTATTCCAGATGGAGTGGGAGCTTGCCATGCATCGACCTGAGCAGCATCGTAACCTGAACTGGTGTGTGGCTGTAGCCTTCCTACATTCAATTACGCCCAGGACAACAACCTTCCGCACTAAAAGTTATTTTCAGGGCTTCAGGTTGTCAAGCACAGTCTTTAGGATGCAGGCAAAGTTTACCTTGCTGCCTGGCATGAAGGAAAGGTGCAATGGAAACCTTAGCCCTGAAGCCATGAACCCTAGATGATGTATATATATATATATATATATAGAGCCTGCATTACCTTGAGGGCCCTAAACTATGGGAATTATGATATATTCCTTATTTTGGGTAATGTAGGATTTATATCACCAGCCCTACCAGCCCCACTCCATGAACCAGGACCTGGACCCTTACAAAGTTTCGTGCGTCCATGCAAATGGTCTTCTCGGTAGTTTAGGGCTTAGGGTCCGGGTTTATGGTGTAGGGCTTCAGGTTTAGAGGTGGGCGCTTTAGGGTTTGAGGTTTTGGGGTTCAG
>CAJNJA010070574.1:0-22259 GCA_905231915.1 Symbiodinium necroappetens | reverse complement strand
CTCTTACATATATATATATATACCCATATATATATATATGTATAGAGAGAGAGAGAGTTTAGGCTTGATGGCTGGGGCCGTAGATCCTGCTGCTATCGGGAGACACAGTTCAAGCATGTGGGCGCAGGTTGGGGAATCACGTGCAGCAGCCAGCAACACTATGTTCAGCTCTGAATGCTGCAACTCCTTACGAATACAAAGATAGCATAACATACCACCAATAGACAAAACTCAACCTAGTCACAATTGTTAAAACGCCTATGGCCCTAATATAGGGGCCGAAATAATTACCTATACTGTATCGGGGGCTCCTTGCTACAACAATTATACTATAAAGGAGCCCAGAACCCTGTTGAAATTATTCAGACCACTACATTATGTTATAAAGATCGTTGGAAAAACTCCGCCAATCCGATCCGAAGTCGCAGAATTTGCCTCTGAAGCCCATTAGCACAGTGGGGAGATGTGGGGCTGAGCAGTGTCCACATCGACAGGGCTTAGGGTTTAGGGCTTAGGGCTTAGGGTTTCAATGTTTAGGCTTTAGAAGCTCTCTGACAGAACCCCCAACTCCAGACCGAGATTTAATTACAAAAAGCTGGCAGATGAGCGGCAAAATCGCGATCAGCCCAGACACCTAAGCCCAAAGCAAGAGACAACCCAGAAAGTCCTTGTGAGGGTTCCATCACTGCCGACTCCTATGGTCGGGTCTACGTGGGCGGAGTGTCTGCCTGCTGCATCGAAGCCCGCGACCTCAACTTCATCAACCGCATGCCCGCCTGGACCCCGCAGGGTTTTCAAGGCTGTCTGTACCGGTTTAGGGTTTGAGGTTTAGGGTTTATACTGTTTAGGGCTTTGGGTGTTCATTCTTTTAGGGTTTGGGGTTGAGGGTTCCTGTACGGGGACCACGGTTGAGTTTGGCCTTGAAGCGGTCTTTTCATCCTTTAGGGGGCTTGGGGTTGTGGTACCGCGATACTGTAGTACCCCGCCAGTAAGCAGTGGTCCTGAAACCCTGCAAGCCCGAAACCTCCATCAACCTAGTACGAACTCCTTCGATTGGGGCTGCACGGGTTGAGGACAGGATGGGATCTCTAATGTAGAAGCCTGAATAATTGCCATGGCTTTCCCTTACGGTTCCTTTGTTTGATAAATATACTGCAATATACCCCCTCACCAAACCGGCCCAAACCTCATCCGACTAACTACTAAAGAACCCTGAGGTGGAACCCATCGAACACGTAAAGGCCCCCTTAATTCGGGGGCCCTACTCAGTAGTTACTTTAGAGTCCATAGAGTCGTAAGTA
Source organism: Symbiodinium necroappetens (assembly GCA_905231915.1). Classification (NCBI taxonomy): domain Eukaryota; class Dinophyceae; order Suessiales; family Symbiodiniaceae; genus Symbiodinium; species Symbiodinium necroappetens. The sequence continues at coordinate 20,958 of CAJNJA010070574.1, read as the reverse complement.
TCATAACCCCAATCAGGATCTCTGTTGGGGTACCGATGCGTCTACTTTATTACCTCCTTCCTAAGTCACCGGCCAAACCCTCAACCCTTCAAGGAGCCCTCGACAGGGACCCTAAACCCTAAACCCAACCTTTCTAGGTCCGGCCGGCACCTTCAAAGCCCCCGAGGTCGGCAGCTATGCAGGTGGAGACATGGCCTTGGTCGTCGTGGCTTGGATCGCTTGGAGCTGTCCCTGTAGGGATTTTAGGGTTGGGGGTTGGGGCTTAGGGTTTGGGGTTTAGCGTTCAGGGTTTAGGGTTTATAGGGGTTTATAGGGCTTCACAGGGCTTATAGGGCTTATAGGGTTTAGGGTTTGAGGTTGGGGGTTGAGTTTAGCGGGGCTTCGGCCTACAAAGCTTGAAAGATAGAGCACGTTATTGGTCTAGGCCAAACCGCATAAACCCAAAAGTATGGAGTTTCAGCTTTCAGGTTTAGGGTTCATGATTCAGGATCTAGAGCTTGCGATTTAAGGTTTTGGGGTGTTGGGTTAAGGTTTATTCAGACGTCAAATATGCACTCGTTCGGACACCCAGAAGGCCCAGATATACTACCAGTATGGAATGAAGCTCCAAAGACCATCCTTATGCCTATAGGTGCATACGAAAAGTACATACGGGGCCTATTGGACATTTACCTTATAGTTCTTCTGTTCCAGTGCCCCTGATGTGATTTACGGACGAAACCTCCTACGCCACAATGGAAGACCTGGCTGCGTAGTCAAATTTCATCAGGGTTTAGGGCTTTCGGCTTTGGGTTTAGAGTTTAGGGTCTTGGACCAGTTTAGGATTTGGTTGGGGTGGAAGCACATGAGTTGCGGTTACGCTGTATTTGCAAGCAATTTGGGCGACGCGTTTGTTTGCTTAAGTCGTTTCAACTCACAGCCAAGGAATGCCATTTCCTATGCTGTAGTAGGCAGTTCGGATCCGACTTGCTGCGATTCTTAGCCACTGGACCCTGGGGCTTAGGATTGAGGGTTTAGGTTTGGAGGCGTCGCGGCTCGAGCGTGTTTTAGGCCCCCGCCCACCGAATAGGTGTTGTGCGGGTCTTAGACGTATACCCGGCCCCAGCACCCCCTGGGTGCGCCGCTGCCCACTACATATTGGTGGCAGCTGCCTTTTTGGCTTCAGGTGTGCATAAGCCTTCGCGCTGCCGCCTGCTCTCCTGGGTTCGCTGCTTCGGCCGACCCCAATTGGGTCTCCCACCGTGGTTGGTGGGACGCGCTCCAGGACGGAGCACTGCTGAATCGCTGCTCTTAGCTGGGCCGACCTCGCCATTTATCAGGTCCCTCTACGCTGCTGCGGCCGTCGAGGAACCTCTTTTATTCTTTATGCCAAGGCGATCACCCTTCTGGATAGTGGTGATACTGGCATTTCTGGGAATTTTCTTGATTTGGGTCGGCGCTGACCCAACACAATATTCCGAAGCGAAATCCGAGCCCCTCTTGGCACCGTCGGGAGCGACGAGCCCGGCGAAAAGCTCGGCTCCGGTGCCGGGCGAACCGTGGGACCGCAGCCGACTTGTACCTCCTGGCACATCATCACGGCAGTATGCCCCCCAAAGGCGCCAAGCGTACCGAGACCAAGGACTCCAAGGGTGGGAAAGGTGCTGCCACTGTGCAGCAAAGCCAACTGGAATTTGGGCTGCCGGCCTCCTTGGTAACCGCGCTCCAGGCGATCACTTCCAGAGCCACTCAAGACCTTTGGAGGTCGAATGTGGCCGTGGAGGGCGATGTCACAGCAGAGCAGCGAGCTCAGAGACATGCAAACGCTATGCGGACTTTGTCAAAACGCATCAATGGGGACGTCAAAGCAAAGGCAGACTTAGCCGAGGCTCTGAACCAATGGATGGTTCAAATTTCGGGCCACCTGCAAGGACTAGTGCAAAGAGTTCGCGCTATAAGCTCCAAGCTGGACGAAGATCTTCTTTCGGCCATACAGGCAATGGGTATTTCTCAAGAAGCTCAAGCCTCGCTTGCGACATCAGACCAAATGGCACAGGCCAATGCGGCGCTTGGCCTGGTCTGGAAGCAACCTCAGGAGAGCGAGGTCCTGAATGCTGCTGCTCTTCTTCGGGCTATTGGCACCGTCGCAGTCCCAAATTCCTCTGGTTCCATGAGCTCTTATCCTCTGGCTGGTGGAACTATGGATTTGGGTTCTGCCGAAGACACTGGAATGCCGTCAGCATGGACTGCTCTCCCAGGTGGGCTTTCTCCTTCTGTCACAGTGGTAGGCGCTTCACGCGCGGACGGTTCGGAACTAAGTTTTGGAGGGGACCCCAGTGGTATGGGATCAGAGCATCGACCAGTACTTGGGGCCCCTGCGGGTGTTATTCCGAGTGTGGCAGGGATTGTGTCCCCTCCGGGGGCGGACACAGGAGCCCCAGCCCGCCACACCAGATGGAGGAAACGTGGAGGCACCACGGTGGAACGACCCTCCAAGAGTCCTCGCAGGGAAGTGGACCCACCATGGCCGCGCGTGGCCACCGGGCTCACTCCCGAAATCCAACGTCGAATCCCTCAGCAGCTGGTTTCAGATGCTACAGCAGAGGCAGCAAGGCCTCTCACCTGGGACGCGGCCTGGGTTCAAGTGGCCAGCCACATGTATGCGAACGGCGCCGACATTGTGGGCGACATCGTCAACGACCAACAACAGGATGCAGCTTTGCCTCTACGAGACACGGCGTCAGATGGGCAGGTCTTGCTCGGCAAAGCAGAGGCCTTCTGGAAGGAGTTAGGGGACTTCCTTGCTGCCCCGGACCTCGCATATGTCCCACAGCTAGTGCAAGCCATCCGCGAGATCCTGAATCATGTTCGACAGTGCCCCAGTTCCTTATCGGGACTGCGACAAGGGATAATTGCCTTGGCTCAGGCAACCATTGGCAATTTATTGGACCCGTTCGACTACGCCCCTGCGACCGCCCAAGAATGGTTGTTTCCCTCTGCGATTGTAGAGCATTCCGCTCTCCTTCGTGGTCATATAGCCCTGGCACCAGGGGAGTCCGAGGTTGCTCGCCTCCTGCTTGGACCAGGCTGCCCGCCATTCCAGCATGCCGATGGCGATGGGATAGCCGAACTGATGTGAAACTTGGCATCTGGGACTTTGTCTTCCTCTTGAGATGCTGGCTTCTAGCAGCGCTCGTATGGCGAACTGCTCGTGGTGCTGCACGTGGTCGAGTGTATATCTGGGGTGGCACCTCCGTTTCCTGGCCCGGGGTGTCCCGTATGAGGCCCTTATTCCTTGGTGATACTGCTGTACAAAGATTTCTTTCTTGGTTGGAAGCCTGTACAGCTAGTGTGTACCGTCGTCCCAGCTCGTGTCGCAGCATTCTTCGTCTGTTTAGCTCTCGCCTCCACCTAGGTTGGAATTCCTGTCACCGTGTTGCCAAGCCTCGCCGGGATGACTTGAGTAGCAGAGGCACTCGCTCACCCTGTCAGGTCGGATTCTTCCTGTGGCTGCTTGTCACACCATGTCATAGTGTTCAGATTTGGCAGCAGAGTTCCATTCATGGCCAACCGGTGTTTACTACTAGTAGTGTTCAGCCTGCTGATAGTGTGAGGGATTTACAGCCAGTCAGGACCCCGAACACCCCGTTGGTGGAGCCTGTCCTGAGGTCTAGTCCCCAGGCTTTGAGAACCATTTGTGTCTACCGGCCGCAAGGCCTTGAGCAGCCTACGGTTCTCTTATCTGATGACAGAGCCCATGGCCTTCTTCTTCACCGCATGATTTGTTCGGCCTTTGGCCTTGCTGATTCTGAGTGGTGCTTGCGGCGATTAGTTGAAGCTCTGCCCTCTCTCCCACCTGAGCAATATGTACTGTCGCCGGTGCAGCTCTCTTGGGATCAGTTGCTGGTTCCTGTTGACCTTCGTCCTTTGGGTGGCAATGTCCGGCTGCAGTTGGCTCATCGTTGTATGTCGTGTGGCGATGTGACAGCGCTGGCCATCCAGACCCAGCAATTGGGGCCACACCCGGTTACTTTGTGCCGCACTAGTCAAGGTTGGTTTCATCCTACTGCCCGGCTTCTCTTACTGCCGTACGGTGATGCCTTCCAGGTCTGGCCTATGCATCAAGCCCCGATTGCCGCTCTGCCGCAGCCCTCTGACACAGAGGATAGGCCGGCCACTCTTGAAGATAGGTTCACCACCAGTCTTTCACTGCCCGGTATAGGTGAGCTTGCCTTTCATGATTTGAGTGGGGCCAACGCTGTTGTCCTACACATGCATGGGCACACCTATGCCTGCGTGCCTTCCTATGCTGACCATCTGACCCTGAGATCCGCGGCCCTGAGTGCCGTTGCAGCCGATCTGCACATACTACAGCATGGTCGCCTGTGCTTTGCTAGATTGTTGCCACCCTTGGACAGAATGCCGGCGATTCAGTATGTTGCCGCTTATTGCAGCGACGATGAGGTTATGGGGGTAGTTGACCTACGGCCATGCTCAGGGGGTGTTCATGTGCTGTCGGTTCCGACAGGTGCTACTCCTGCTGAACGGATTGCTGCCGTTGTTCAGATCCATGGCGAACCTGCCCCCGACCAACCTTTGGCGGGGTGTCTGGCACAGGGATATGTTCAGGTCTTGCATCGCGAGCACATTATTGATCCGTTCGCCCCACTAACTGCTGCTCCTCCATCTCCCATCGTGGTCTTACGAAGGCGAAGTCACCTTTCTGCGGGGTTTCGGGATCCACGGCTTCCGCCAGAAGACATAGGGCTCTTGTCGGATGCCTCCGGGGGCGGTAGCGATAACGGTGCTGACTCTTCTGCGGCCGGCCGTGTCACTACATTGGGGTATTTCGGATGGTTAGGAGGTCTCATCCCTCTCGCTTGCCGACATGGCCTTCCGGCTGTTTTGTTTATAGGGATTGTGGCTGCCGTTCATAGTCCTGAAACCCTCCCTACCACGCTGTGGCGCCCAGAAGGCAGGTCTTGGCAGGTTGTGCAACACCACCCAGGACTTGCTTCGGTTGAGGAACACAACACCGTCGGGCGCAGTTGGTCCCAACTCGATGGCCGGGATACCCTTGGGCTGGCGGCGGACGCGAATGCTGGATTGCCTGATTTCCGCTTTTGTGTTTGGAGCCCTGGTGACCGGGTCTGCTTTCATGTCTCAGGCATGAGTAAGCCTGTGGAGCTCAATGAACGACTGATGGAAGCTCGTGTCTTTCTGCAACGCAGCGCTTGTGTGCCTTGGGATCCCATGCCAGCGGATCGCTGCATTCACCTGGTTGCGGTTGCGTCTGACCCCGCCGTAGTGACGGTCATTGCCGACACAGGTAAAGAGTACTTCTGCTTGGAGGTTCCTAGGCAACATTTCGGCAATGCTTTGCACTCAGCTCTGCGCCTTCTATGCCCTGATCGCTGTTTTCGCATCTCCGAGCATGTCCGCACACCAGTGCGCCATGGGGATGTTATCCGTGTTTTTGATGATCATGCCGAAGGCTGCCGTAGCCCTCAATTCTATGTGCCGAGGTTCACTTTCCCTCCTGTTGTTGAGGCTAGCGCTCAACTCATTTATGTCGCATCCGCCGACATGGGCCTCATACGGATTAAGACACCGTCCGGGGTGGATACTGATACACTTGAGAAAGCCCTTGTAGTCTGGCTTGGTCGTCAACGATGCCTTGGAGTTCGACTGCATAAGCTCGACTTGGATGCTTCGGTTGCTGTCTATTGCTTGCCACGTCGAGGTCGCAGCACGCTTGTCGCCGGACTTGTCGATCTTGTGGATCCCATCATGGACACCATCGTTCATGTAGTCGATGCTGACGGTCTTGTCGATTTGAGTTGTGATGTCCTTCGTGAGCCATGGCGGCCGGCATCGGCCTTCTGGAACGATATCCTGGAGCGTGATCCGGTCTGTGTTAACCGTCGGATTCTTTCTGGCATAGCCTCTGGCCATGGCCCGCCTGTCTGTTTCGTTGCTCTGGGCATAGATGTGTGCCGAGCTTTCGGCTCAGGCTGGCGACCGCCTATTTCTAGTGTTGTTCCGGATTATGATCTCGTGGTGGCTGCTGAGCACCTCGGCATTCAGTGGAACCCGGACCAAGCAATTACGGTTCGGCCAGCTGCTACTCAGACTGCTGCGGCTCATTGGCCCTTGCGCGCCTCCCCTCTGTTTTCGTCGGCCATGCCTGTTCCGCGTCGAGCTGATGGATGCTCCTTTGACGAGAGACATGGAGCAGAAGGTACTCTCTTCCACTTGGATTGCCCACACATGCAGGTGAGATGCACGATCCCGTGTGTTGCTGGCAGGCACATCTGGGCTCTGCGTATAGGTAATTGGGTTCGCGCTGCCTGCACTACGCAGCTAGGATGGGACGAGATCCTTGATGTAGCTGACCTGTCCTTTTGGGATCTGCCGGGAACTAGTATCCATGGGGCCCATCAGGTTTGGACGTGGCCGGACGATGTCTCTTCCCTATCGGGCCAATGCGGGCATGTCATGCACAGTGGCAGTGATCCCTTCCTGGAGTGTCTTTATGCCCCAGTGGCTTCAGATCCTCCTTTCCCGGCCCAACGTTCTGCGGGACGGCACACTGGCCTTAACGCTCACCTCATGCTTTCTCTTCTAGGGCTTGGGTTGCAGAAGGCCCGCTGCGTCTGGATCGGCCTTGTGGTGTCGCTCGTCGCTAGTGTGGCACTGGGCAGCGATGAGAACTCCTCTGACGCCCCCTCTATACTACGCAGCTCGAGCTCTTCGGACGACATTGTGGAAGTGGCCAACTCCACGACCGGCTGTGCGCTTGCTTGGTGCTATGAACTCTCTTGCCAAAGCACACATTTCACGGTTAATGCTGAGTCATTGGCTCTTTACTTTGCTGAGCACTCACCGACTGAGCTCATCCGTGTCCAGCTTTGGTCCCCGTTTCAGGGGCCCTCACTATTTGATTTCCTGCGGAGCGAGTCGGCTGCTGTGCTGCATGCGAAACTTCTTGCTGCTGGCCATGACCCGCATCGCCGTGTTCTTTACATTGCCTTTGATACTCAGAGCACAGTGGTAGACTTGGTGTCAGTACCACCAGCTGGGGGTCGTTGGTGGATCGTCCGAGATGGCTTCTCTCGCGAGCTCCTACGGCCGGTGACTACGTGGGTCGATGAAGAACGGCGCTCAGTTGTCACACTCAACTCGCATGGGCAAGCTGCCAGCTTGGCTACCTCTCCTGAGGCCGCCTCGCTGTACAACTTGCCACAGGGGGCGCGGGGAGTTGCCGCGGCTCCACTTACTCGGGTATATGGCCACCTTACTGCCGCTGGGTTACTGCTTTTTGAGGCGAGCATTGGTACGGTGACTAGTTCCACGCCCCGACTCAGGTTGCTTTTATGCTTCGTCCTCTTGTGGGCTTCGCCTGGCTGGGCAATGATGCAGACTCAGGTTGTGGCCTCTCGGCCCAATTCTCTGTGGCGGTCACCGCAGGTCCAGCCTCGTCGGATACGTATCTGGACGCACACACTTGCTGCCCCTGTGACTGTGCCATACTCTGCCGAGCCGGATCCCGAATTGCTCTCGGTGGCTGTTGCCGAGACTCACAGGGGAGTCCGAGGCGATGGGATCTTCGCCTGGACTATTCCGACTCAAATCAGTGATTCTGCACACATGTTGCATTATCCGGTTGGGCTGTGCCCTCCATATGTCTTCTGGCTGTTACACTATCGTGGCCGTGGGTCTGTCATCTGCGCTACTTCGGGCCATATTGACTGGCAATATCTGGCGCAGGAAGCTTCTGAGGCATTCTCCTCCCCGGGTTTTATGCAAGGCTCCTTTGGCATCCAGCACAATGGCCGGATTTTTGCTTATGGTTCCGACCTGGTTGCCCCTCCTCATGGCACGATCCTTAATCTTGTGCGTATGGGCTCCCGTCCCTCCACCAATAATGCTGCCAGTGTTTGGGAGGCTCCGGCTGAGCTTCCTTGGATTCCCCAGTTTGATTATGACATCTGCCGGGGACCTCGCGGCGAGCCCCCTATTTCGCCAGGTAGCGCGAGCAGACAGGCCACACCGTGCTCCGCTGATGAACTTAGGGCCTCTCTGTCCTACATGCAACACCTGCTGGGGGGTCTAGAGCAATCGGTCGAGCGTTGTCAAGGAGTCGCGGTGTCTCTGGAAGCCCGGCATCAGCCTGTGGACCCTGTCTCGTCCAATGGCCGCCCGCCTGAAGATGATACCTCTTCCACGCCGACAGCGGGTGTCTCTCCAGTCGCCATCAGTGTGTGGCTGTTGGCTGTCTCTCACTTTGGTGGGAGCTTGCACCAAGGAGTTGTGGTTGGCAGTCTTTGCCTCCTCTGGTTGCCTCGGGTTGCCGCGGACGAGTCTGATGAGGAGGTGCAAGCGGGGCCATCTGAACCGAGCTCTCCGGACCTCGCCGACCTGCAGGCCCCCACCCCAACTGGTAATGTGGAACATGGTTCTGAGCCGGTTGTTGGCATCATACAGCGACCCAGTGACTCTTCCCTCGCTCGCACCTCCGCTCCCTTACGTGGTGATGTGGAGCCGCCTATTCCCTCATTTGATGCCTCTAGCATTCCACGATTACAGCGGGCTGTGGCGGCCTGCCTCAGTGAAGTTGACACGGAACAGCCTGGAGATCCGTTTATACCCGCAGGCTGCCCGTTCACCATTCATAATCCCTTCACTAGTCGATCGCAGTGCAAGGTTATGTCGGAGGTTATCACGTCACCTCAAGCCTTTCGCACGGTGTTATCCGACTTCTCAGCACGTCGGGGATGGCAACCATTGGTCAGTGTGCAGCCTCAGCCCGACTCGGCCAGTGTGCATCTTGTTCCGGCTGCTGCAGATCAGGCGCTTGCTTCTGTGGTCTTGCGTACCGGCTCTACTCTTAACGCATTGTGCCTCACTCGTCAATGGCAAGGCAATCCATACCGCCGAATTGTTTTGCATGGCCGCCATGGACGGCTCCGCGAACCATATAGTGTCTCCCGGGGCTTGGGAGGTGCAGTTACTTTCCGGGACGGCGATTGTTTGTTTGCCGACATGGGTCCGTTTGGCCCGCCGCCTCCTGCTCCGGCCACCTCTCCTGGCGCCCGTGCTGGTGCTTCGGCATGGATGTTCCCTGTGCTCGGAGGTCTGGGCGGCAGTCGCAACTGTTTGTGGCTCACTCTCTTTCTTCTTGCCAGGTCCTTCGCTGTCCAGATTCTCCCGCCTGCTCCTGAAGGTGTTCCCTCTACTCGTTATTCTGTTGGTCATTACCCCTGGAGGGAGACCCACGAGAGACAGAACTTGCGGTTGGTTTGTCGTGATCGGCGCTGCCGCATTTCTCTTTTGTGTCCTTGGCGAGGGCCTCAGGGACTTTTTCAGGTCTCACCGCAGGTTGCCCTCCAGGAAGTCTGGGCCCATTATTCTGAACCTGGTCGGCCTCAAGACCTAATGCCTTTGTGGCCCAGCCCGAGTGCCGATAGGCTTTGGTTCGTGCCTAGGGCACACATTGCTGGTACTCTGGTGTGCATTGCAGTTCAGCATCATGCGGGCTGCAGGGCCCTGGTAGTGCCCGCGCGGCTGCCGACTTCACGGGCTCTACAAATAGTTCAGTATATGGCAGGATGGGCAATTTCGCAGATTCACCTTCCACTGAGCCTTCAGGTTCCTTCCGCCCAGTCTACGGAAGGTACTTGTCTACTGCGTGATGGGGATGTCTTGGATGCGCTCTCACAAGACGACTCTGGTGGTCGCCACATAGTTCATGATTCGTCAGACCTGAAGTGCAATGTCCTCTGGACACGGCCTCTCGACCTCCGGCACCCGACATTTGTTCGGCTCTGGTCCCCCCATTTGCGGCCACCCATCTTGGTCTGTATTGGAGCTGGTGAGGGATGGGAACCGGATGCCATGTCCTTTACTGGTGAGTTTCGGTACAGCCATCCAGGCCGGTGGGTTCCGGTGCCATGGGCGCCATGTAGACTTCCCCACCTTATGTTGGTGGCGGAGGAGCCCGACTGTGCCAATATCCTTTTTGAGGACTGCAGTGGAGTGCGCTGTATCACACTTGCTCGTAGTGTCACGCCCTTTGAACTTACGGAAGGTACCACAGACTGCAGTCGAGGGGTGCGTGTTTTGGGGAGTCCTCACATAGGGACTCATGTCCCGCTTGACCTACGTGATGGTGATGTCGTGGTCACTGGGCCCCTCATGCACAGGGATGATGCGGCGTGGCCGGATATGCGCAGCATTGGTGCCATGCAGGACATTTCCTGGTCCGTGCTTACTGCGTTGTGTTTGGGGTTCTCTGGGCATCGCGTGCAATGCTTGGGCAGTTTGCTTGCCCCTGCTGTGCTGGCTACCCGGAGTACTAATGGAGAAGATCGCCTCGGCCGCTCGCGTTCCCCTCTCCCTGATGCCCCTGTCCGGTGTCCTGGCCCAAGGATTGGATGTTGGCGGCCCGAACGACGACATCAGATGGGCAAGGTTTCCACGCGGAGCGAATGTCATCTTCAGGTCTTGTGTCCGTTCCGAGGATGGGGTGCCCCTTTTCCCTATATGCGCACCATCGAGGCCTCTCAGCTTCTCCGAGTGGTTCAACGTGATTCTGGCACGTGGGCTTCGGCCTTCTTGCCGCTCGGCAGCGACAGCATTGAACAGTTCACTGTTTTGTTGCCACTCCCCCCTGCTCCGCTGGCAATTATCCTGCTGCATTCTTCCGATACCAGCCGTGCCGTCTTGATGCCTACTTCCCTGACCATGCGTCAAGTCACCGACTTCTTGGCTGAGCTTGTTCCGATTCCTGATTTGCAGGTTCTTGTGCCGCCTTCTCTTCGACGTCTGGAAGGATATACTGATGAGGTCGTTCGTCTCAGGCATGGAGATACCTTCGAGCTTGAAACGCGGCCCTGGCACCCGCGGGTCCGACGTCGGGAGGCCTTTGTGGTTCCTGACCTTCAGCAACTTCCCCACCTCAATGTTTGGCATGGGCCGGCTGTGATCCGCAATGGAGGCTGGGTCTCGGTGTGGGGAACCGCTGACGATGGCACCAGCTACTCTACGCGTCACTGGATTCCTAATGGCGCATTGTGGTCCCCACGATGGCTGGGCTTTAGCCTCGATGGTCGCTCGCTAGCCGATGGCCGGTGGATCCCTACTGCTTACATCCCCGATCACGATGTGACCTTCGTTGAACAGCCCGATATGCTGGCCGCTCATGTTCTGCTGGTGCAGCCATATGACCCCACCGCGACCACTTGTCGTCGTCTTTTGCTGGATCCTTCTGTTGAGCGCACTGCCCTCAACCGGGTCTCTGAGGAGTGGCAGCTTCGGGCCGATATACAGGCCAGGGTCGTTTCACCATGGCCCCGTAATGGAGACATCATGGTTCCTAGGGTGCTTAGCTCGGTTTTCCATTCAGGCGTCTTCACTGCAATGGCCATGTGGAGTCGACAACCCGGCCTTGCCCTGCTTGGACTTGTTGGACTACTTTCTGCCGTTGAAGGGGCTGCACCCCGGCCTCCACCCCTCGGGCGGCTGGGACGTACCGTCACTTCCCTTTCCCTGGTCTGGCTTCCTCTGGCACCTGGACTGCGTCCTATTGCTAGGAGTTGTGTGGGCAACGCCCTTCTGGCGCCGCTCAGTGCTGCTATGGTGGCTCCTCCTCTTGAGCAGCAGCATCTTCCTGCGGTTCCCATTGGCAAGTATCCGTGGCGGGTCCCGTCGGCTTTGAGATTGTGTGGTAACTCTGTCGCTCCTGGCACGCATGCACGACTTATCTCGCCGTTCTGTGGCGAAAGTGAGGCCGTTGCGGTGACTCCCGACACTCCTATTGATGACTTGCGCATCTTACTTTCTGGCGTCGAGCCTTTCTGGTATCGTGACATCATGCCGGTTTGGCCTGCCATTTGGCCTGGATTGGCGGTGTTTGTTCCACTACCGGGAGGCGGTGACCTCGTCTGCATTGTCGTTGTCTCTCCGGAATGGCAGCTCGCCGTCCTGCTGCCGGCGCGCGCTGACCTTGAATGGCTTCTTGCCTATTTGCGCCGCCTCACTCCTGGGCCGATCAGCTCCATCCTTCCGCCGGTTGCTGCTCGGCCAGCTGACTCCTCTGAGCGCGGTGCGATTGACTGGCGTTCTGGTGACGTCGTCCTTGCCTTTCAATGTGGTGGCACTGAAGCAATTTACGAAGTCCCTGTCTTTCAGTCCCCTGAACATGTTCGTTATTCTGCGGTCTGGAACTATGACTTTATCGTGCAATGCAAGCTTACTCTGTTGGTTTGGCGAGTTGGTCGCCGCCCGTCGGACACTGAAATGCCCCCGCCCGCCCGCTGGGTTGCGGCCGCTCAAGCCTTCACAGGTCGCTTCGGTGTCAAGTTTTCGGGCCGCTGGGTGCCGGTTCCCTGGGCTCACACTGATAAGATCGCCATGTGCCCGTGTGCTGACAGCCCGGACCACTGTAACATTATCTTTGAACAGTGCGATAATATGCGCCTGTCTGGGGAATGTCTTACTGTTTCCTCCGCCTCTGGTCGTTTCTCCATTTCGCAGATGACTGGCATTCCGCCGGAGAAGCTAACTCTGTTGGGTCAGGGGACCGACACTGACGACTTCCCCCCTTTGAGGAATGGCGATGTGATATTTCATGAGGTCAGCGGCGCTGCTGTGCATGCATCGCGCCCGCCCAGCAGGTTCCTTCTTGTCACACTCGGCTGTTGGCTTTCTAGGTGGGCGTGTCCACTCTTGCTTGTCCATACAGGGGGTTACCTTGTTCCTGGCTGGGACAGTGGTGATGCTGTCGCTGGCCAGCCGGCCGCGTCTGTTCCCCAGCGCGCTTCGCATCAAGCACGTTGGCGCATGCTCCAGTTTGTACTTGACCAGCTTGCACATTATCTTTCTGCCCGGGGTGCACCTACATGGGAAAGAGACCACCAGGGATGGATTCTTGACATGAGCTCAGTGCTTCAGCTTCAGGCGTCGCTGCACAGACTGTGGTGGTCTCGCGATCTTCGGGACGGCTTTCCCTCTTCCTTCCCGACCACTTATCATGCTGCCTGGGGGTCTTTTCCCAAATGGACGGGTGGTGTACCGGATTCTGTTCTTATTGCCACTGATGGGAGCGGAGTTGGTGGCGGCTCTTGGGCCTTTATTGCTTGGACATGCTTTCGGGGCACTTGGTACCGCTTGGGTTGGGATAATATGGCCTTAACTGCTACCCCATGGTTGAAGGATGTATATTCCGACATCCCCCCCTTTATGCACTCCTACGCTAGTGAGCTTGCAGCCTTGCAGGCGGCTGCCATTTGGTGCACGTCCTCCTTGGATGCCTGGCAGTCCCACATGGGCGCTAGACCCTCGTCTGTTACCCTCGTTGGGGACAACGTTGCAGCTCTTCAGGTTGCCGCAGGCTCGGGGACTGCCAACGGTCCTGTTGCCGCCGGCACGCGGATTCTCTGGCAGGCTGTTCAAAGTCGCGTTAATACCTGCTTCCGTCATGTGCACAGTCATGTCGGGGTCATGGCTAACACGCTGGCTGACGCCCTGGCGAGCCTTAGGTGCCCGTGTCCACTGGCCTATGTAGCAGCCCTGCCCCAGGACCTCCTTACGACATCTTCCTTGTTGGAATGGGGACCTTACCTATGGCTCGTCCCCCGCTCACAGCTGCGCCAAGGGAAGCCTGTCCTCCTGCTTCCGGCCCATGAAGCTACCGACGGGTGCAGTAACCCCGACCTTACCACAGATACAGCCATGTCCACGCCTCCTCCTACTCCTCCTGGTGGCCATGGGCATCATGATGCACCGTCCGAAGTGCCGGTGCGCACCTCTCCGCCGCTGTCAATGCATATTCTTACTGCCAATGTCCAGACTATGCGTGATGCTCCGTCCAGCATCTTTAATCCGTCTGGCCATGCCGCTCGTCGTCAGTACCTCTTACAGCAAGCCGAGGCCATCCCCTGTGACATCCTGTGTATTCAGGAGGCCCGCAGCCGCGCCGGTCGTTGGGCTACCGGCGGCTGGCTTTCTTGGCGTTCGGGGCACCACAAAGGACAGTACGGATGCGAGGTGTGGGTTCGGCCTGGCTTGGTGCGGCCGGCCCTTGGGCTTGAGGCTTGGAGGATTCTTGTTTCCTCGCCCCGGCTTCTTGTGGTGACCTGTACTGACCCTCGCTTGCCTCTCACTGTTTGCTCTGCTCATGCACCGCACGCTGATCGCCCCACAGCCGAAGCTGATAGTTTCTGGCAGGAGCTCCGCGCTGCTCTGCTCAGGGCCCCCTCTTTGCGGGGGATTGTTATCGGTCTCGATGCGAACGCCGACTTCTTTGCTCAGGACGAGAGTGGGGACTTGATAGGCTCTCGGCTTGCTGTTGGGGAGCCAGGGAGAAATGACCTCTACTTGTTCGAGTTCTGCTTACACCTCGGTCTTTTCGCTCCTGCTACCCACCCTGACATACAGTCTGGGCCGGGATGGAGCTGGGAGCACACGAGCGGGGTTCGTAAACGACTTGACCATATTTTATACCAGGTAGGTCCCTGGGATGTTCGCTCCGCCAGCCAGGCTCTTGACTTCGACCTCGGGCACTCTGTACGCGACCATTTGCCGCTGCGTACTGCCGCTGTGCTTCAGTGCCCGGCGCCATCCCGTTGCTTCGATAAGTCCCGCCGCCCCACACCAGCTGAGGTGCTCCAGATTGGTGATACGATCTGGCATGGAGTCCGTTCGAGAGTTGGCATATCGAGCTCCCCGCAGCGTTGTATTAGAGCTCTAGTTCAGGGTTATTCTTCTGGCGTCAAGAGTCTTCCCCGACGTGCTCCTCTGAAGCCACGGCAGCCATATCTTCGTCCGACTACAGTTCAGTCTCTCGTCGACTTGCGCGATTGGAGACAGCAACTGCGATGTGTTGAGCACGCGCACCGGCTGTGCTGCCTTTTTGTGTGTTTCCGGGCATGGTGTGGTGTTGCGCCTACGTCTCTCGAGATTGCTTCGCGCCGCGATTCTAGACGCCTTTGTGCGGTTATGGCCAGTCACGAACGCCTTTTATCTCGGAGAGTGCACGACAATGCGCGCCGCGACAAAACAGCACATTTTCTGCACCTTACTCAGGCTGCCACCGAGCAGTGGCATGCTGAAGGCCGTCCTGTCGAAGCTTTGACTAAACTCCGCTGGGCTTCACGCAAAGCTGCCGAGCGCCGTGCTGTCTACTCGGCTGGCGGATATGATATTGATTCTCAACTTGAGGAGCAATTTAGGGCACAAGAAGGCGGCCGCCTTGCGACACAGTTGCAAATCCAGCGTGACTACACGGCGTGGGCCTCCACTCCCGCACCGCCTTGCTTTACAGCTGCGCCCACTCTGCTCCAGCTTGAGCATCTGTGTCGCAAACAGCAGGCTGCAAAGGCCCCCGGGCCCGATCTTCTTTTGAATGAGTTATGGCGGGCGCACCCTGCCTACGCCGGGCAGTGGTTTTGGCAGATTTGTACTCAGGTGGCGTTATCCGGCCACGAACCTCTGCACTTCAAGCTTGCTTTAATATGCGCCTTATATAAGAAAGGCCCCGCGTCGCTCCCACAGAACTATCGTTCCATCGCACTCATGAATGGAATGGCCAAAGTGTGGCATAGCCACCTTCGAGCCACCTTGGGACAGCATGTGTTAAGCGACTACGATCCTCTCCAGCTGGGAGGTCGTAAAGGTATCCCAGTGGGTTTTGCTGGTGCTGCCTATCGGTGCGCCATTGAGCTCAGTCACGCTGCTGGACGAAGTGTTGCAGCTCTCTTCGTGGATGTGCAAGCCGCCTACTACGAGGCTAGTCGAAGCCTCGTATTTGACGGGGATAGCCTTGATTCGCCGCAGATTGGCCTGGATGTTGGGCACCTTGGGCCACTTGCTTGCGAACTGCTTAACCAAGGTGCGTTGGAAGCCCTAGGGGTGCCAGAGGATGAGCGCCGGCTCCTCGCCGATTGCGTGGCCTGTTCTCACTGGCGGCTCGTGTCTTCTGAGCGTCTCTATGTTGCTTCCCGGGGCTCGCGGCCAGGAGATGGCCTCGCTGACGTCATTTTCGGGGCCCTCTTTTCCATTGCTCTGAAGCATATACGGCGAGTCTGTACGCAAGAAGGGCTGGGCCACCTTGCTACTGGTGCTGTCGTTGGTCTTTCTGACGCACTTTTGCAGCTCGGTTGGGCTGACGATCTAGCTGTGCTTACCGACTTTAGTGACCCTAGAGAGCTTCAGGCAAGGTTTCCCCGGGTTGCTCAGATTGTGCTCTCCACACTACAGGCCCTTAAGTTCAGAGTCAATTTGGGAGCTGGCAAGACTGAGGCCATCCTCGATATCCGAGGCACCCATGCCAAAAGCGTACGTGGTGAGTTGCTGTCCGGAGCTTCGGTTCTCTCTGTCGCACCCGGCATGTCACTCCGTCTCACGCCTGAATACCGCTACCTTGGTGTCGTCCAGACCCCGCGTGATACAGGGAGAAGAGACGCCGAGCTCTGTGCTCAACGAGCGTGTGGCGCCTGGGCCCATGGCCGCAATCTCTTAGCCAGTTCTGGGCTACCCTGGGCGCTTAAAATAGCATGGATGTCAGGTCGTGTTTTGCCGGCCGCGTACGCCACCCTAGCCACCTCACTCGCTGTTTCCGCTCGCGCATGGAGTCCTCTTACTGGGTTCTTTGACCGTGCTGCACGCACGATTGTGGGGTCCTGGCAGTTCGGGCACATTCTTACTGGACCGTTGCTTGGGGCCGTTGTAGGCCTCACATCGCCCTTGCATGCCGCTATTCTTGCGCGCACACGGTTGGTGGTTCAGCTGGTTACTAAGGCGCCCGCTGAGCTCCTAGGTCTCTTTGATGCGGCGTGGAACCGTGCAACGCCATGGTGTGAACTTCTCGCTGACGCACTGCGAGCCACCGCTGTCGCTGTGCCTGCGCCGGACCAGGCTGTCGTTACCTCTCTACAGTATGTGCGGCAACATAGCCGTGATATTCTCAAAGCCTGTCGTCGTCTTAGCAGATGGGGCTCCTTGTTACACTCTGTGTGGGATCTTTGGCAGGATTTGTCTGTGCCTCGTCGGCGCGGTGTCTTGGGCGAAGCTCAGGCTATGCAGTGTCCCCTCTGCCACTGCTCGTGTCCTAGCAAGCATGCCCTTGCGGCACACATGCACCGCAAACACTCCGTTGTCAATGTGCTCACGCGCTACACCTCCGGGACTGCGTGCCTATGGTGTCATACTGAACACCATTCGACTGATCGGCTCAAATATCACCTGAGCCGCGGGCCACAATGCCTTCACGGTTTGCGTGTCACGGTTGGGCAGGTTTACGAATATGGTTCTGGCACAAAACGCACCGGCGCCCGGCAGCATCGTGGGATGCCGCCGATTCGCCTCATCGGCCCTCTGAATGCTACGGAGGCCCAACGCGTTGCCGCTTCTGAAGGCAGACTGTGCACGGATCAGGAGCTTAGTGATGAACTGTTCCGTGCTGCCGGCACCCGTGATGTCTTTAGTTGGCCGGAGTACCTACTCCCGCCCTCAATTGTTGCCTCTTCTCCTGATTCCGCCACGCCCCTGCCTCACAGGGACCCGTGCGTTTCTCCGGCCCCTACCACAGCTTGTGTATCCTCCCCCGTTGCCCGTTGGTTTACTCTGTTGGATTACTCCAGGGCCCAAGGTTCTGACTGGCACACACCGTCTCCTCGTTGGTCCGGGCTTTTGTCTCGCCCCTTTGTCTGCCAATTTCCGTCCTCCTGGCACAAGTACTGGAAGCTGTGGTTTGCCATGCACCACTCGTCTCCGTGGTCGCCAGAGGCCTTTCGTGCTGCTGCCCCGCTGCGTCGGGCTGTTGTGTCTCCTACTCCTCCTGGAGCGTTTGCCTGCAACCCGCCTCCTGAGCTGCTGGACTTTCTGGCTGCCACCGTTGCTTTTCGCTCTGTCTGCGAGGCCCTTCTTCAGCGCGGGTCTGCTTGGATTTCCGGTGTGCCTAGTCGCCCTGGTATTTCCTTGTTCCGTTCGCTTCTGCCTCGAGCCGTGTTCCATGTTCTGCCTGCTGCCTCTGGCCGGCTTTTCGTTGTCGAGCATGCGTCCTCCTCGTCGCCTGTTTGGCGCTCCGAGTTGAGGTCCTTGTTCACCTCCTCCTCAGCTGCTTCGACTCCCAGAGTGCTTCCTCTGAGAACCTCGTTTGTTTACCATACGCGGTCGCCGGGCTAGTCGCTCGCCTGCGTTCTTCGGTTTCACTTGCCGCATCGCTCTGTTCGATGCTTTTGGCGTGCATGTTGGATACGCTCCGGATAGTCCGCATCGCGTGTGAGTGAGAGTTTAGGTTTGGGGCTTGGGGCTCAGAGATCCCAGCCGCTTCTCCAAACAGTCCTAAACCCCGACCCCTAAGAGAGTATTTGCAGGACCCACTTGCAAACTACATTGCACCCCCCCCTAAACAAATCCTTCATTCCTTTCAGGACCCTTGGATGACGTGTATTGCCCCCCCCTCCCACAAAACATAGTCCTAAACCCAAGCAGATAACACAAGCAAGATCCTAAACTAAACTCGATGTCGATATTCAAAAGACCTCGTGGGAAGGTAAGCCCTAAACCATAATAATCCGAATACTCTGGAACCCCAAACCCCAAAACCCTAAACCGACAACTCATCCACTCTAAACCATGAACCCTAAGCCCTCAAAGCCTTAAATCCTTGAACCCCGCTCCATCCTGCACATACAAACCTTACAAAGCCCGAAGCCCTGCAGACCCTAAACCCTCCTAACACCCTAAACTTTAAACCCGAACCCCTAAACCCCAAGGTACAGTTGTCGTTGATGTATTCTGAAACCACCTCGCTTGTGGGCATAGATCCTTAGCCATGCGAGAGGCAAAAAAAACCCAAGCCCTAAACCCTAAACCCTAAGCCCTGCACACCCTAAACCCCTAATAAGGTAAGCCCTGATCTTCAAAGCCGCCTCCGCTGGACGCCTTTCAGTAAGGACGGGATTAGGGCTCAGGGGGCCTTAGGTCATGTCGGGCTTCCTTCAAGTGTTCGCTTTAGGGGTTCTGTTAAGGGGCTAATAGTAATTTGCAGATTTAGGTGGCTCAGGTCTTTGGGGGCTTTGGGTTTCGAGCATTTGGTTTGGATCCCAATTCGTTTGTTTAGAGCTTTGGAGTTTGGGCCTTTCGGCAGGGTACGTTCAGAGTTGAGTGGTTGTGGTCTTTGGGATTGAAGGCTTCAGGCTTTGGGCTGGGAGACATATTTGCATGAAATAGAGAATGTATTTTTGCTTCGGCTCTTGGTTCGGGCTTTGTTGTTGAAGGCTTTGCAGACTGGGGCTCTATATGACTTGAACTTTGAACTCTAGAGACTCTAGTGTGAAAGCAGACACAAAGCCGCACATTGTCAGGGAAGGGCGCTACTGCCTTAACCCTAAACCCTGAATCCGAAATCCTAAAAAATTACGAAATCCTAATCCTGAAACTTAGCTCGAGCCCCCTCAAAAGGCCATTCCTAATACTAAAGGCTGTTTCAGCTCCAATTCCCTGGAGGAGAAGGGGAAGGGATCCGTTCGAGCTCTGGCCGTTCGCCCGGGCGACGACGGAGTCGAGGTGAAGCTGTAATACGGGGGGTTAGGGTTTAGGGGTTTAGGGTTTAGAGTGATGGCGAGAATACTCTTCTAGGTTTTCCGAATAATATCAATCTACGACAGCCGACCTTCGCCAGATAAGGCCTCTCTATTCACCGACCCTTTCTTAGGCCACCAGATTCCCCTAAGCGTGATTAGTGTTTGGAGTTTTTTTCGGGCTTTGCGCGCCGCTACATGCTCTTATGTAAGTCTCCCAGGCCCGGATATGTAAGGCTTAGGGGTTTCGGGGTGCAGGATTCCTTGATGTTTACTGCTTCCCGGGCTGAGGGGTTCGGCGTTTTGGGTTCAGGGGCTTTGGGGGGTTCAGGGTTTAGAGTTTAGGGTTTAGGGCTTACCGGGTCGGAGGTTCGGGTTTGGGGTGTAGCGATCCGTCTCTCAGGCCTTGCTCCTGGGATCCGTCCACCATGGCGAGATGCACACCGTCAACGCTGTGAAATCCAGCTGCCTTTCTGACAGAGTAGGGCTTTGGGAACGGAATCTGATGGTGTAGGGTAAGTTTACACTGAGCCTTAAACTTGTTAACCCACCTAAACTGTAAACCATCCTAGACCCTGTAACCTTAGCCTTAAACTTTCGATTGATGTCAACTGCATACAGTTTCAGGGTCGTAGGGTTCACAGTTTAAGGGATTGCGGGCCAGCTTTAGGTTTTGTGGCGAGGCTCAGGAATTTAAGGGGCTGCGCCCAGAGTCGGGCAACGCAGGCACCATTCAGGGCGACCATCCCAAACCGCCGGAAGGGAAGCACGCGCGCCCCTCCCCCCCCTTCCCTGATCCCTCCTCCCGCCCTGGCCTCCCATGATGCAGGGTCGGCGGCACTGCCTTCCGCTCCAAGGCAAAGCCAGGGCCATGGCCTGCGGCAGCAACCCCAGGGCGTTGCCCGAAAAAAAAGCCTCCGGCTGAGAGGAAAGGACGTTACATACCCCGCCTGCGTATGGGCCAGGATTTGGTCATGAAATGCCAGCATGTGGGCCGGAAGACTTTCGTTTCTCTGTCATGTGGTCTCTTGGTCGTCTCGTCGTGGTCTTCGGGCGGTCTCCCGGGTTCTGCCGGCGGTCCGCAGTCTTCTCTTGTAGTCCCTTGCATGGTGGTCTCCCGGTAGTTTCCCTGTGGTCTCTTGGTCTCCTGGTGCGCTGCTGCGGTCCGGAGTCTCTAGCTGAGCGATTTGCCTTTCCCGAAACATTCAGTCTCCGAGGCCGAGGCCTTTCCGAATGATTTGGTCCGAAGGCCTCGGGCACCAGTGCAACGGTGGACTTTGGACTTTGAACATCAAAATGCATCCCCGCCTTGTCTGGCATGTTTTTGTGTATGCAGGAACCATTGCCAACATGCTTCATATGTTTCCCATCTGTGTTTGGTGGTTTCGAGGCT
>CAJNJA010070563.1:5930-22260 GCA_905231915.1 Symbiodinium necroappetens | reverse complement strand
TGCTGTTGCTGTTGCTGTTGCTGTTGTTGTTGTTGTTGGCAGCAAGTGCGTCTGCCGCCGCGCGGGGTGTGTCGATTTCTTGGCTGGCATGTGCTGATACTCGAGTTTTGGCACTTTGCTCGCCCGAAATTTACTTTGAGATTTCTTTTCTCCTCGGTATTTGCGGTGTTTTCGACCAAAAAATGCAACAAACGGCGGGCTGCACTGTCCAAATTTATGCTCAGCTGTCCGTTTCGCATCGTTTTTTTTTCGGTGTTTTCCTGTCTGTGTCGCATTTCGTACCGGTATTTGCAGTGTTTTGGCTACCTCTCGACTTCTTTTCTAGTGTTACTAATTTTGCTAATATTGTCACCACTCTTTTCATTACACGTATTCCCACCGCCATTTTCATTACTCGCATTGTGATGAGTACTTTTATTTTTTGGATGATTGTTAATACGTTTGTTAGTAAATATGAGGGTTAGTAATTAGCATGACCATTATTTTGCTGTTCGTCATTTTTGTCATTCTGTTGACTGAGCTAAGGGCTTCAGAAAGATTAGATTCCAAAGTGTGAAACTGGTCCTCATATAGGACTGGAGGCAAAAACCGGCAATCCCGTCTGGCGCATGTAGATGGCATGGTCTCAATGTTAGACCTTGATCTCTAGTTTTTTGAAGATCGTCTTTGGTTCATAGGGTTGACAGATTTAGCGCCTCATGGTGCTTTTTCCACGGTGCGAAAGCAAAGTCGAGGGCTTCGGGATGGTTTGGCAAGGTGCAATATATTATAGTGTATGCTGATTCTCCTTGTTGCCTGCCTTGGTCGCGTCTTTGATGTTGAGCGCTAGTGCGCGGCACTTACAATCGGGTTTCGTGAATTTCAGCGTGTAAGAACCTGATTCGCAAGCCCTGGTCCCATAACGCCAGCACAAAAGGATCCATATCAGGTTCCTATGTCAGCTTTGACTCTGCAGGTGTCTTGGAAATGCGGGGCGGCGAGTCGCCATTCGTTGGCCTTACTTTTGAGTCTGATCTCCGGCTTCCAAACGTGACTCTTGTAGGGATACCGGTTGGGTGTTTAGGCTTTCTTAGGGGTTCCCTTATGTAAAGGGAATCGCCTGCCCTTCATCAAAGAATTGTTTTTTCATTGCATACCTTCTAGGGGCTGAAGCGGAGTACTGTACATGCTGACATGAGTATTATTTGACTTGTTTGACTGTGGCGCATATCGAAGCATGATTCTCGTTCAAGTGCCTATTTCCTTGCTGGCTTCTTACAACAAAGGGCCACAAAAAAAGGGCCAGCGCTTGGAAAGACACTTAAGAACTGGCTCAAGAACCATGTTCTTCTGAGCAGGCGTGCTGGCTTCCTCCAGAAGAAACAAGTTTGCGAGGTGCGCCGAGGGCAATTGGCAATTGGAAGAGGATTGTGCATACACCTTGAAACCCCAAGCCCTGGACCCTAAACCCTAAACCTAAGCCTGAAAACCACATAACTGACATGGCCCACCCTAAACCCTGCCTAAGCCCTAAACCGCATGACTGAGATGGCCCAATTCAGTTGGATTCTTTTGTAGAGCTAGGGATGGGTGTAACGCTGCACGGTTTTTAAGTTTAAGCTTTTTGGAACCCTGAAACCCCAAACCATCGTCGTGGCGATTTGGGTTTTGGTGCTTTGAACTTTCAACCTGCGCGGGGTCAACGCATGAGCCCTGAGGCTGTTCGTTTGAGGCTCGGTGGTTTGACCGTTTGCGCAGATGTAGGGTTCAGGGCTCTAGTCAACATTTTGAGGGTAAACTCTAAACCTGCAACCCCTAAAAGTTTAGGGTTTCGGGTTTAGGGTTTAGGTTGAAACTTCGAAGCTTCAACCCGGATTTTAACCAATCTGCTCCGGCGATGACTTCCGCAGAAGTTGCAAGGACCAGGTTCTTTGGAGGGAAACAGCATCTTAAGGGTCCATGTACCCAAAAAGTATATACATGGGCCCTAAAGTACCTATATAGCGACTGATTTAAGGCCAATGTATAATATACTACTTGGGTACATGGACCCTTAGGGGCCTCAATTCAGCCTCACCCCACAGTGCCGAAAGGTTTCAATGGTTCACGGTTGGGGTGGAGGGCCTATAGTAGGATTCCTAATAAGTATTTTTCGAAGTATATTTCATGTAAACCCTTGTAGATCCCTTTCTCAGGAACTTTAAAAGGTCTGCAGGACTACAAAGATCTTCAAGGAAATTAGCCTAGCTATTGGCCGACCAGTCTACACACAGCTTGAAATCGCACGACGAAGCTGTCGAGCCCCAAAC
The DNA here is from genome assembly GCA_905231915.1 of Symbiodinium necroappetens. Taxonomy (NCBI): domain Eukaryota; class Dinophyceae; order Suessiales; family Symbiodiniaceae; genus Symbiodinium; species Symbiodinium necroappetens. The sequence goes on along the minus strand of CAJNJA010070563.1, from coordinate 19,972 downwards.
CCTCCACCCTAAACGCCGTTTGCGTTCACGCAAGCCCTTACCCCAAGGCCCCAACTTCAGCCCTAAACCGTAACCGGCGCACAAGAAATGACCCAGCAGCTTCACCTAAGCCCTCTGATGTCGGCGAGGCCCAGAGAGGTCAGCTCTTCGCAAAACAAGGCGGGAGCTTGGTGCACGGACCATCAAAACCCCTGAATCCTGATCCATGCGATAAAGACACCCGCAGTACGTACCCAGAATGTGTGCCTTTGGTCCCAAAAAATGGATGACGAGTTCATGATGTAGCACCTTAAAGCCTTAAACCCTTACCACCCTTTTCCCTAAACTTTCAACCTGTCCAAGCTTCTACAGTGCATAAGCTCTGAAAAGTGAACGTGTTGCAACCCGGCTGGTCATCGTGGAAGTTGGCGCCCGCGAGCAACAAACGGGCCAAAAAAAGGCTTCCGCGCGTGTGGATGAGGAAGCCCTAAACCCTAAACCGTCTGCGATGCTACAACGATGCTAGAAAGCCCTCCAGCTGTTCAGAAACTGTTTCAAAGGGTTTAGGAGTTCTGAAGCTAGTTAGTGCTCTTCAAAACTACTTTAATATTCATCCCCAAAACTAGGATGGCAGCTCCTCCGGATTAGCGCCTACGACAGCAAAGGGAGGTTTCAACTTTGCGGATCCCGGAAGGACAAGACAGGTGTGACCGCTATTCTACCCCACCTGGATCTGCGCCGCTCGCGGGCACAATGCCAAGATCAAGGAGCTCAGCGATTCTGGCATCGCAGGGTGCTGGTACATTGACCAGGCTCGCGATGAGTTGGGCGATTCAGCTGGCGTATCAGGTTCCCCCCCGCACTTGTACTGTGGTACAAGTGCCGGGGGAACTCACCGTGTGCCAGATACGGCAGCTGAATAGCCCAACTACTTGTACCGCAGGACAACGCGCGATGCGGCGTTTTCAATCCTCCAGTCGGAGTTCACTGCGGGCCACGGTGAGTCGGGCAAGTTCGGTGATTCGTGAAGTAAGTAAGCATTGTCTGCTTTCTTGTGGTACCATAACCCCTATACTCCTATACAATCCCAAAGGTTAAGCTGTAGATTATCTTTACTCTTAAGGGGACTCTGGGGAAGCTTTATACAGATCGGCTTTGGGAAACGAAAAGACTTGAACCCACAAACAAGGGACCCCCAACTCCGAAAGTAGGTTCTCAAAACACGACTGTAGGTCAGTATTGTCTCCACTCGAAGCCCCTTAGACCATCCTAGACCTGCTCTCTGAAGCCTAAACCATGCACCCTAAACCCCAAGCCTTCAATTAAGATAGCCGTAAGCCGTCCTGAACCGAAAAAATCTTTATCAGAGTAGTCAAGGACGAATCGCAAGATCACAGTCGATTTCTCTACACAGTTTCAGTATGTTTCAGGTGCTTACTTTCTCTGAAGTAGAACGGCGCTGGCATAAGTGAATTCCTTACAAAACCTTTGTAAACAAGTTACTTAAGCCAGTATAAACCTGTTACAACGCCTGGATAAAAGGAAGCCTGATGGAACTACGGTTGATGTTATAAACCCATAATTTGGAATATACCATAATTCCCATAGTTTAGGGTCCTTAAGGTAATGCAGGAAACCCTAAACCCTTAAACCCTAAAATCTCCCACAATAGTGTGAAAAGCCCAGCCTATTGCAGGTCGCGGGGCTCAGTACAGCAGCATCACTCAGCGCAACAAGGTGCCTTTCAGCCCAGGGTGTAGGATTTAGGGTTTAGGGTTTAGGGTCTAGGGTGAGTAGTATCGAGGCCTAAACACTTACCAACGCTATTTTTTGTTGAGTGGGTTCCTTATTATAGTTATGTTACGTTGTAGTTCAAATGTATACCAGTAATATACCCCAATCCCCATGTTTTGTGTGAAGGCCCTACGTTGGGGACTTTGGGTTCGCAGCTCGCCCAGTAAGGTCTATGTAAGGTATAGGGCTTTCTGGGTTTAGTGTTGCCGGGGTGTAGGGCTTTGGCTTTAGAGGGTTTAGGGTCAAGGGTTTCGGATTTTGGGGGTTGGGGGTTTGAGGTTTTGGGTTTTTTTTGGGGTGTAGCGTTCAGGGCACAGGGTCTAAAAACCCGAAACTCTAAACCTACACAGTTGAGGATGCAGGTTCGTCAGGGAACACTGTAACCTCGAAGATACTTGTAGCGATAATCGCTGTTAGAGGTTATAGGGTTTGGGATGTTGGGTTCGCTAGATGTTGTGGGGATTCGGGTTTCGGAGCCCTCCAGACGCATTCGCGCTCGGGTAGGGCTTAAGGCTAGGAGTTCGGCAGGCATCAGGGTTTAGGGCCTTTAATTAGGGTTGATTTTAGGGGGTTCCGGGTTTAGGGTTGAGGGTGAAAAATAAACGGACCCTTTGGTGCACAGTAGGGGTCCTTACTGTGGATCTGATTCTTTTGGCGGAGTTGTAGACCCTGAGCCCTAAACCCTAAACTCTACGCCCGGAGCCAGACAAGCACGGCTTCAGGGTCCTACCTATAGCAGTCTCCATTGTGCTTCCTTTTTGGGGTCCCCTTATCGGATTCTAAGTATGAAACTGGTTTAACCAAAAAAGGAGCTACAACGGAGACTATAGGTAGGTTTGAGAGTGCAAGGAGTAAGGGCGGACTTTGAGTCTCGGCCTTTGAACCTTAGAACTCATGAAGTGCCACCCTTGCCGGAAATCCTAAGCCCAGAAATGGTCTGTTTACGTTCAGTGTCATGTCCAATCCTGATCGCATACTTTGTTATGCGACTGAACAGAGGCAGCTGGAGTCAGGTTTGTGGAGGTCTTCGATGGTTACGGCGCCATTGCCGGTGGCGGCAGGGGATCTGTCTATGACCACAGGCGCGACCGAAGACAGAGCATCCACAGGCGGCCCGGTCTGGAGATGCTGGCAGGGCTCCTGGTCAAGATCGACCAGGACGGTCGCAGAGAGTCCAGGTTCAGACCTCCGAGAAATGGGTGGAAATCATTAATGTGTACCAACACACACCTTTACCTGCAAGCCGGAACAGCTTCGGGAAGAACGGCAACACCTGCTGAAGAAGGTGGGCAACAGCATTGGAGGCAGCTTCCCCATGTGTGGCGCTCGACTTGCCTGACGCCTTTCCACATCAACCCTCCTGAACAATCTTAAACTTGCATTAAATCCTAAACCTGAAACCCCAAAGCCCCGAGCTTGCACTTAATCCGACTGTCTCAGCCGCCTAAATGTCCATTAACTCGTGGATTCTAACGCCCCTAAAACCCTAAATGTAAACCAACTCCAACACTCTCAAACCCCCCTCCCCCCAAAGTCGCTGTAAATCCTAGACCTTGAAGCCCCTTCAAGCGTAAACTTGCATTGCAACCTAAAGCCCGAAACTCCAAGCGTGCACAAAACCTAAAGCCCTCAAGGCCCTAGATTCACATAAACTCCTACAAACCCTTAATCCGAAATCTCTCGACCCCTCCTGAACTCTCGGAAGCCTATACTCTGGCACCTTTGAAGCACTGAACCCTCAACCTCCTTAGAACCCTAAGCTTGCGCGACATCCTAAAGCCTGGCAGCCTCAAAATCTTAAACGTTGCCTTCGACCCCGAACCCTAAAACCCTAAACTTGCATTACATCCTAAACCCCACATCTGAACCCTAAATCCTAAACCCTGAGGCCTAACCATAGACCCCTAAGTAGCTCCTTTTTGGGATTACCTTATAGGATTCAAAATCAAAATATAAACCACAAAAAAGGAACTACCTTGGGGCCTATGGGTAACCTGCTCAAAACCCTTTGACCGAGCCCGGGTCTTCTTCATGCGCTCCTCGGAGAGGCTTTGCGTGACGAGATCGCTAGCCGGACCACACGGCGTAACCGTGCAGCCGCAGTCTTAAGGTTTTGGGGCAGTTTTGTCCCTGGGTGGGTTTTTGGTGTAGGATTGGGTTTTGAGGGCTGACCCTAAACCCCTAAACCGCGAACCTAGAGCGGATAGGCATGTGGGGTTGAGGGTTTCTTCCCGGGGCCTTAGGGTTCGTGGTACCGTACCCTGGGCCCTAACTATCTGCTAATGGCACAGTACCCGCGACAGAGAGAACGTTGATCATCTTGCTCGCCTCTGAACGGTGAGTCATAGTGAGTCGTTGCAGCATGAATTGCACCAAACTCGCTCAGTTTATTGTATTGCTTCTTCTTGAAAATCGTTGAAGCCGGGTTGAGGATTTCAGACGCCACTTGCAAGGTTTTCGGGACTGCGGTTCAGGCTTTCGGTTTTGGAGTTTGGGGTTCAGGGATTAGGAGTCAAGGGCCGGGACCTAGTTCTGGGCCTGCTTTGTGCTTAGACTTCGGCGGAGCCCACAAGCTCGAAACCCTAAACCCTAAACCCACATGTTTCACATGCGCAGCAGTTCGAGGGGCTCCTTCCCCTTTGGGAGGACTCCATGGGAGCTAAGAAGCGAGATGAGGTCCCTGAACGTAAAAATTCCCCCCACCCTCCCAAAAAAAAAGAAAACAGAAAATCACCTTCAAAACCTAAACGAAAGCTAAACGTCAACTGTAAACTCTGAAACCCTAGACTCTGAACCCGAACACTGTAACTCCTAAACCGAAAAGCCCGAAAGCCCCCCCAGAAAACCAGCAAAAAGCTCAGGTGAAGGAGCTTGACGAAGCGCGGAACGCAGCTTACGAAGCCCAGGCAAGTTCAGCTTCGTGGTCGAGAGAGGGCAGATTGTACGGTTTAGGGTTTAGGGGTTTAGGGTTTTAGGGTTTTAGGGTTTTAGGGTTTAGGGAAGGTTTGGGGATCAGGTTTCAATGTTAGGCGTTAGCCTCCACGGTTTAGGGTTCAGATTGAATGGTTCAGGTATAATGGTCTGGGGGCAAATAGCCATCAGTTGTCCAGTCTGGGTTTCAGGATTTAAGGATGAGCGGTTAAGGTTATAACTGTTGTAAGCAGTTCAAAACACCCGTTGTCGGGCCATCATCGCGGGTCAGATAGGGTTCCTGTTGCAGAGGGACTGTGATTGCAGGTCCTTTCGTTTGGAGTTGCGTGGTTTCTGTGTTGAGCATGAAGCCTGGTTCCGTTGCAGGAGTAACATGGGGGCCTTAATGTTTCAGAAAGGGTAAGGGTCTAAGGGTACAAACATGATTTACCTTGCCTCAACCCGAAGGACTTAATTCTCTCTCTTTCTCTCTCTCTCTCTCTCTCTCACGCTCTCTCTCTCCCTCCCTCTCCCTCCCTTAGCTCCAAACCCTCAGCCCGAATCCCCCTGCAGCTGCGTCCGAATTGCAGACCGCCATCGAGAAGTCGCAGGCCGAGGCCATGACGAGCCGGGGGGAAGTCATCCGCCTTGAGCAGGACCGGAGCTCGCGACAACCCAGACTGAATGCAGATGCTGAAAGTGAGAGGCGCAGAGAGAGAGAGAGAGAGAGAGAACAAACAAGTGCGATCGAGAGCGGGAGAGGGGAGAGAGGGTGAGGTACAGAGAGAGAGAGAGAGAGAGAGAGAGAGACATAAACTGTAACAACGCCGAGACAGAGATAAAGACATAGACATAGACAGGAGAGAGGAGAGAGAGAGAGAGAGAGACAGAGACGGAGAGACACAGACCAACAGCACCCACGCGCAACACACGAAAATAGAAGAGTTAAGGGTGTTGGGGTTGCGGGTTCGGGGTTGAAGATTTTGGATGAGGTGAGGTTGGGATCTCCATCCAGCCTTGTTCACGCCGCGGTTTGAGGATGTTCTTTCTTAGGCATCCTAGAGCTCGGAGTGCAGATCGCGCTTATTGTCCTTCCCAAGTGCTGGCCACTTTTAGGGTCCTTTTTATAAGGGTGCCGTGCAAGATATAGGGGACCTTCAGAGGGACCCTAATTTAGAGAGCGTTTGTGGTTGTATTAGCTTGTGTACACGCCTACAAGCCCTACGTACCACTCGACATTGCATGTGTCTTTAACAGCACCTGGTGCCCAAATGCATCTTCAAGATGGTACAACCAAGAGGGTTCAAAAGCACAACTATTTTGGAACTCTAGGTCCCCCCAAGACCATACTAGGGATGGTCTTTTGGGGCCTAACTCCATCATCATCATCATCATCATCATCATGGTCGTGTTTATGAACATTCCTGGGCAAACCCGAAAGAAGCTCGGCCGACGCAGAGAGACCTCCGGGCTCCGAACTCCGAAGCCCGCTAAGGCAGAAATCGAAACCCTTAGCTTCAGACACCGGCAGAAAGTCGCAGGATCTGAACCCTGAACCCTATAAACCCTATAAACCCTATAAACCCTATAAACCCTAAACCCTGAACCCTGAACCCTATAAACCCTAAACCCTGAACCTTGAGCCCTATACACCCTACAAGCCCTAACCCTGAACCCGGAACCCTACAAGCCCTATAAACCCCAAACCCTGAACCCTATAAACCCTAAACCCTAAACCCGGAACCCTATGAGCCCTAAACTCTAAACCCCAAACCCTGAACCCTATATACCCTAAACCCTGAACCTTGAACCCTATAAACCCTATAAGCCCTAAACCCTAAACCCCAAACCCGGGACCCTATAAACCCTAGGATCTGAACAACAAGATCGCCCAAGTCCAGCGCCCAAGGGCTCTGAAAGGGACACAGTGCGGGGGTCGAGGGTGGAAGTCGAAGGGTCGGGGCCGTAGTGGTTAGAGTATAGGGCTTAGGGCTCCTTTAAGGCTATGAGTTATTAGGGTTTAGGGTTTCTAGGGCTTAGGGCTCCTTTAAGGTTATAAGTTATTAGGGTTTAGGGTTTCTAAGGCTCAGGGCTCCGTTAAGGTAGAAGTTATTAGGATTTAGGGTTTAGGGCTTAGGGCTCGGGGCGCCTTTAAGGTGTAAGTCATTAGGCTTCTATATAGCATGACTGCAGGTGTAGCAATGCTAATGGTGGCTCTTGCTACTAGCAGTTGTCATGGCCTGGTTCCACAAAAAGGCACACCCTAAACCCTAAACCCCAACCCTAAGCACTATAACCCTAAACCCTAAAACCCTAAACCCTAAAACCCGAAACCCTACACCCTAAACCCTAAAACCCTAAAGCCCTAAACCGTAAGCAGGGTTTCGGCTCTCGGTTTTGGAGATCAGGGCTTCGGGCGACCGCCCTTTCTTGAGGAACACGGCAGACGCTGTAACATTTGAAGTCATGACGACACATTACAGTTTAGGGTTTAGGGTTTAGGGTTCATTAACATTACAGTTTAGGGTTTAGGGTTTAGGGTTTAGGGTTTAGGGTTCAGTACAGCGATTCGAACTCTTCGTTTGTTCGTTTCAGTCTTTGTATTTCTCAAGGCTTCAACAATACAACAGACCCTGAGCCCTAAAACCCTAGACGCTAAACCCTACCCAAACCCCAAGCGCCGAGTGAGAGAGAAGTCCGCGCAGCCATCGTTTGGCCAAGGAACTACGACAAGTTTCCGACCGTGCGGACGGCTGGGCTGAGAAGCGGAGGGCTCTGATCCAGGAGCCAAGTGAGTAAAGTTTAAGGTTTAGGTGTTTAGGGTTTAAGGGTTACCTCTAGCTCCATTGTAGTTCCATTTTTTGTGTTTAACCAATTCTATATGCAGGATCGTCTAAGGTAACCCAAAAGGAACTACCATTAGGGGTTTAGGGTTTGGAGTATAAGGGTATCCATGCGTTTTCATTGCGCAATTAGTTCAGGCAACCTCCTGCAACAAGGGGTCTTCAAGCAAAGATAAACATGGAGTTGTTTGATATTGCTACCACAACTGCAATCACCCAGCGCGCCATGTTTTTGTCTAAATACGGTTCAAGAAGTCGAATTTGGGGCTTCGCGACCACCCAACACCCCAAACTCCGAAGCCGAGACCCAACAATCTTCGAGCTCGGAGATGGTGTGAGGGTTCGCCCCGCGTGGAAAAACACTACACCATCCTTGCCTTGCAGTCTCATCATGCCCCCAGGCAGTAAACCCTAAGCCTTAGCCCTAAACCCTATAATAAACCTTACACCCAAAACCCTAATTTTTAAACCCTAAACCTACATTCTAAAGCCTAAACCCTAAACTTTATAAACCCTAAACCTACATTTCTAAAGCCTACGCCCTAAACCTTAAGCCCGTTTGGCAGAGGAGCGTGACAAGCGCACGAAGGAGAAGGAAGAGGCCGAACGCCAGGCGCTTTCCGCTCCAGGGGAGGTTGGGGAAAATGTAGGGGGTCTTAGAGTTTAGGGTCTTAGGTTTAGGGTTTAGGGTCTACGGTTTAGGAGTTTAGGAGTTTAGGGTGTAGGGTTTAGGGTTTAGGGTCATAGGGTTTAGGGTTTAGGGTCTACGGTTTAGGAGTTTAGGGTTTAGGGTCTTAGGGTTTAGGGATTTAGGGTCTTAGGGTTTAGGGTCTACGGTTTAGGAGTTTAGGGTTTAGGGTTCCTTGAGATGGTTCCTTTACGGGTGGTTATATAAGGGATATTCTGGGAGCTCTCAGTCTGGTGGCGTTAATAATTAGAATAGGGTTCTGGGGTAAAGGTTACTGGGGTATATTGTACTACAATTATAATAAGGGAACTTCAAAACAGCCCTAAACCGCCGGAGCCGAAGCTTGTAATGAATCCAAAAACGAGGAGACAAAGAGCAAATCCAACCCAAGGAGAATGAACCCTCAACTGGACATAGGGCATGCAATTCCACAACTCTGGACCCAACACCCTGAAACTTTAATTCCAACAAATACAACGAGCCAGCCCGACTCGGGAGGGACACAGTTCGCTGCAGAATCGGACGGCCCTTTGCGACTCGTAGTTAAAAACCATTGGCACCATTCCGAAAACCCAAATTACAAGTGTCAGCCTCAAAACTCTGTCGTTCTCGACCATTTCTGTAAATTTTACTGTATCTGAAGAAGAACAAATTTGTGAGTTTCAAAGGCGCTACAAGTGCAACACGGCACACCCTTCACCGAGCATCTTGAGCCCATGAGCCTGAAACCCCGAACCCTTAGGCCCTAACTTCAAACCTCAAAGCCTGGAAGCCAAAAGCTTAAACCCTGAGCCCTAAAAGCCTAAATTCCTAAATACCCTGATCCCTACACCCTCCACCCCAACTCCACAATCCCCTAAACCCTACACCCGAAACCCCTAAAGCCTAAACCCTAAAACAAACCCTCCTGCACTCCTAACCCAAAAGGTGACGCAGCTCACTGGTAAGATCGAGAACACCATGCCTCGACCGCAGCGGAGCGCCTTGAACGAGGTCCAAGAAAAGGTTTCTTGGGGTTTAGGGTTGGGGAGGGTTTAGGGTTTAGGGTTTATGGTTGGGGGGGGTTTAGTGTTTAAGGGTTTATGGTTGGGGAGGGTTTAGGGTTGGGGGTTTAGGGTGGGGAGGGTTTAACCCTTAAGGGATCCCGTATAGGCACATTGGACCCTTAGGCCTTGGTGTTGCAACGTGGGCTTAAGAAGGGCAAGCTTTGGTGGCTTCGGGCTCGTGAGGGTTTAGGGTTCAGGGTGTCTTGGTTTTGTGGATTAGGGTCGTGGGTTTGGTGCAGAATCCTTCAGGGTTTAGCGGTTTAGGATGTAGAAGTTTCAATTTTTTAGAGCTTGGGTAGCCTCTAAGCTTCTATGCCCTGGGCGACTGCCACGACCGCCACGACCACCATGACACCAACGACGTCGACCAGAACGACGACGACAATGACGACAATGACGACATCGACGACGGCGGCGAAGACGACCACGACAACGACGACGACGAAGACCGCGACCTTGACCGCGATCATGCGTCCACGACCACGGGTACGACCACGACCATGACCACTACGACCATAACCACCACGACCACGAAAAGCACGACCAGCGCGACCACCACGTCCGGTATGACCACCACCACCACCACCACCACCACGACAACCACGAAAACGACGACCACGACGATGACGACACGACGACCACAACCACGACGACCACTACCACAACCACGAAGTCGGCGACCACGACGACGACGACGACGACGACCGCGACGACGACTACGATGACTACGACCACGACGCTACGACGACGAGGACGACCACGACGACCACAAGGACGACAACCGACGACTACCGCGACGACAACCGCGACCACGACGACGACCATGACGACGACCTCATCCTCATCGTCCTCTTCCTCGTCATCATCATCATCACTATCATCATCATTATCATCGCCATCATCATCACGATCAACATCATCATGACCAGCAGCAGCCAACATCGCAACAACCTTATCAGCAGCAAGAACAGCTGCAAAAAAGGCAACATCAGCAGCATCAACAACAGCAGCAGCTACAACACCAACATCAGCAACAGCAACATCAAAACCGACAGCATAAATTTTGAAATCACAACCAGAGTACGCCGTAGTCACCACAACCACCGCAGCAATACTTGTCATATGTGCTCAGCTGTACACCCTTCTCCGCCCATCCTTGTGCAGGTGCGAAACTGGGCGGCGGCCTTAGCGATCCAGAACGGCTTGTTTTGCGTCGAAGCAGGTCGGCAGGGCTTGGGGTTTAGATGTTGCCCTGACTTTTGCGGGTTAAGGGTAGCGAGTCCAACTCCACTCGATGCGCGCATGGATGTGCGAAGCAGCAGTTCCTCTCCTGAGCTTATTATTGCAGCTGCGCCCAGAAAGCGACAAGGGGGCCTGGACACGCAAGACATCGGCTCTGGACCACAGGAGTTGCTCCCGGAGGGGAGTGGCATCGGAGCCCGTCGCCATGTCTACGTGCCGCTGCGGGATGACCAGCGACCAGACGAATCCAGACTCGAGTATCTCCGCAGGTGGCATCCAGGAAGCGCTCCGCTATACGCATCGTCTTCAGAAATACGCAGAGAGCTCCTCTAGCTGGCTTGCTGCATGTTACCTCTTAGTGCTTCGGGTCATGGTAGGGTGCATGATTTCACAGCCTGTTTTCACTTCCGAGAAGTGTATATATAGTATACATACATACGTAGTACGTATGGACACACGTACGTACGTGCGAACATACACGCACACACACACACACATCTATATATATATATATACACACATACATATATATATATATACACATACATATATATATATACATATATATATATATCGAGTTTTGAGCCGGCTATTGTGCAGATGTTTCGGTTGAGTATGTCCGGTGTGTTCATTTGGGATTCAACACTGTTGTGGCAGAGAGGCAGAGAAGATATACTTCGCTGTTTATGTAGGATTTAGGCTGTAGGTTTCAATATGCCCCGGAGCAGTGTTAGACTGACTGCCCGCGAAAAAAATCTCGCAAAGCCCCAAAACCCTAAAGCCTAAACCAGCTCTCATATCAGGTGATGAAGCATGGCCTTGAGGGCGAGGTCTACGGAACATTGCCGGTGCCTCATGTCTCTTGCTTCGTGAACCTCCCACCCCCAACTCTCAGCTCTACACCACCAAAAAAGATGACTATGAGCCCAGTGTGAGGGACTTGCAGCGTGATGAAGCCGAACCCAGCACCAAAAACCCTGAGTTATATATTTGGTGCCAACTCTTGGACTTAAACTTACGCGAACAAGACCGCAGTGAACTGTTCAAACCACGAGGCCCATAAGTATTTATCTGTTTTCCGAAGTCAAGGGATCCTTCACAATCGAGGATCCGTACTGAACTAAGACACCCGAGAATGGGACCCTCAATTTGGGTTTGTCATTCCTGATAACACTGTCTGCATGTTCCGCCATTGCACAATGCCCCAAAGCGAGCTTGTCACTAGAGGCCAATGAACACCGCCGGCCTGGAGTTTAGTGTGGGTTTATCCCTGCTCGCATCCATCCATACATTTATATTTTTACCAATCCATCTGTTCAGTGCTTTACCTCTTTAGCTATCTACACATTTAACGATCTCACCATTGAACTCCTCATAAGCCCCGGCATCCAACCGTATGCCTAAGTACCTAGCTATCTGTGTGTCTATCTATCTATCATAGTCAATTGGATGTTGTTTGAGCCATTGGATAGATAGATAGATAGGTAAACAGCTTGATATGGCCAATTTGGTGGATAGCATACCCATTGCACGGCATGATTTCGATTCACACGAACAACAACGGGCGTGTGTGTTGTAGAGTTCATGCACACCATATGGACCCACCGCATTGTTCCGAATGCAGCTTGCAAATGCTTCCTCTACTCGGGTTTTCCCAGTTGCACCTTTGGCATCTCTCGTCGATCCTATCTGCTGGTGGTAGCGGTTTGAAGATACAGCTATTGTGGTCAAAACTGCGCCGCCGTGCCGTTTCCGTGTCAATCTTTGGGGCGCTTCGAGTTTAGGGTTTATGGTGTTCGACGACGGCCCAGTTTTCGTTGAGTTCGCTCGCATTCCAGCAAAACGGATGGTGCAAGCAGCGTACGGCATGCGGGTTGAGATCAGCGGACAGTTCCGCCGCTGCCCTTAGCTCTAGAGCTTAAAATGCGAGGTTGGAGAACATCAATGTCCCGGCGGAGTACTGCATCGCTGCCGAGAGCACGGCTGGCAGTGCACTCTTCAACCTTCTAGCCAGAAGCCTCAGAAGACCCACAGACCAGACAAAGACTAGGGATTTCGAAGAATTGCCCTTCTTGGGGGTCCTTTTGCCCGATCTCCCGCATCTGTAGCTTTCTATGGGTGCCTTGAACATTGAGATTGTTTGATTGGCATGAAGGCACTCCCAGCAATCACAACGTAAAGCCTCATGAGACTTAGTTAAGCAAGAGTAAGTAATGCTAAAATTCGGATAACCCTGCTGAGGGCACATACAACCCCCATTAAAACACTGCTTGCTACAAGTAAGTCCCCAGAGCCCTCAAGACACCTGGTGGCTAAGGTGAAAGATGACAACATTGCCGGGCAGATTGCCGCTGAGCTGCATGAGATTTCGGAATCACATCGTAGCGGCAGCTACAGTTGCGACCTCCCTCACTGCAAGGGCTGTGAGCCCAGAACATTCAAACAAGTCCCAAGCCCGTTCTTATTAGTGTCTCAACACTTTGTGATAGTGACTCAGTAGTTTCTTCGTAAGCCACAGTTCAGAATGCAGTGACATTCTCACATTACGAAAGATCCCTACTATGGACAAATGGAGTTTACGGCCCTCCAGTCATGCCTCGAGGCCCCGAGGCCTCGAATCCGCAGGTTGTTTTTCCAGGGTGCAGGATGTGGATCTGAGAACCCTATAAACCCTAAATTTTAAACCCTAAACCCTAAACGAGAAGATTTAGGGTTGCCAGGGCTTTAGGCTTAGGAGTTCAGGGTTGAGTGTTGAGAGTGTAAGCTTGAAGAAACCCGAAAGCCTAAACCCTAAACCTTTGGGTTTCGGGCCTTTAGGATTTCGGTGCAGGGCTCGATTTCGGGTTGGTCTTGTGCGTCTCGCGGCGAGTGCTCTTGACCGTGGGATGGGACCACCGTCCCCTAAACATTAAACCCTAAACCCTTAAGCCTAAACCCTAAACCCTTAACCCAAAACCCTTAAGCCTAAACCCTAAACCCTAAACCCTAAACACAAAAGGCCCGCGACCGTGAACTTCAACCCTTTGTGCGTCAACTTCCTTAGGGAGCCCCCGATTCCTGGGCCTTTCAGGGGCCGAGCAACAACGGGTTTAGGGTTTAGGGTTAGGGTTTAGGGTTTAGGGTTTAGGGTTCAGAGGCGTTTGGGATCCCGATCTACGATCCTTTTAAGCTTTTATGCCAAACCTTTAGAGACCCCGAAACACTCAACCCCTAAGCCTAAGCCCTAAACCCCAAACCTTGAGAGGGCGGTTGACCGTGGATCGACCCTACTGAACCTTAAACCCCAAGCACTTAGATTGAAACCTCAACCCTGAACCTAAACACGTTAAAAGAACACGAAAGCCCTAAACCCCAAGCCCTTTACCGTATGGAGCCTCTATATCATGGAAGCCTTCTAGTGCCCTTACAGAAACCCCTAAAAGAAACCCTGCAAGGGACCCCCCCAAACCCTAAACCCTAAACCCCTAAAGCTTAAACCCTAAACCCCAAACCCCTAAAGCCTAAAACCCCTAAACCCCAAAACCGACCCCCCCCCCCCCC
>CAJNJA010070552.1:0-21622 GCA_905231915.1 Symbiodinium necroappetens | reverse complement strand
TTAACCTTTTATTTCCCTGGCTTTTTGGGGAACGAAGGGGTTCTAGGGCCCGAAGCCTCTAAGACCTTTTCCCAGAGGGTCCGAGTACCCAACTAGCAGGGTTTAGGGCTTTTGGGGTTTAGGCTTTTTTGGGTTTAGGGTTTTTGGGGGTTTAGAGTTTTTTTGGTTTAGTGTCTTTTGGGTTTAGGGTTTTTTGGGGTTTAGGGTTTAGGGTTGCCCAGAGGGTCCGAGTACCCAACTAGCAGGGTTTTGGGGCCCCAAGTTCCACGCTCTGAATGGCTTTTGGAACCTGAAAACCCTACTGTTTGAGTGCCCGGACCCTTAGGCGTTCCTTCCTGAGCCTTGCAGTGCTCTGTTACTAGGTTCCCCAGTAGTGTCCTTTTGCCCTTTTTCTTTTTTGGTTCCCTTGTTTAAACAAAATAGCAGGAAAAAGAGTACCCTTATTCTTCAGGGGCTGCTGGGGAACCTAGTCTAAACAGTTGCAAGCGATTTAGGGTTTGGGCTGTTTTAAGAGAGGATCGGGCCTACATGGCGTTCTGCTGCGTCGGCTCTGCGCAGTAGGAGGCTTTCCGGGTTCGCACAAGCCTTTAATCATCACTAAAGCCCCCTAGATGACCCACAGCGCCCCACAGACCACACTCCCGCAACCCCTAAACCCCTAAGTCCTAACCCCTGAACCCTGAACCCTGAACCCTAAATCTTCACCGAAACTCCTTAAACCCAAATCCGAAGTTTCAGTGAGAGATAATCCTTGACTGGGCCTGGGGTAGAAGCCCAAAAAAGTTGGAAACCCAAGTTAGCCTCAATCCCTAAGAGTAGTGCATAAGCAATCCCAGCACTAGTCACTAGTCGTCCTTAATCCGGTTTCCCACTTTTTTCTGGGTCCTTGTTGGATACAGTCTTAATAAAACCCCAATAAAGATTAACAATGATCATTTTCAATATGACCCCAACAGGGAACCAGTTTTGGGGTTTACTATAAAGCTCGATGGACCCTAAAATCCGAGCAAAAAATCATTATCAAGAGGAGGCTGAAGATTGTCGGCCTGGCCCGCCTTTCCTAGGTAGCATTAGGGAGCCCCTTTAAAGGGGACCCTTCTGAACACCAGTTCTGGCTCTCTTAGAAGGGACCTTAGTGAGAGGGTCGAAATCCCCAAGGGTCTCCCCAATCCTATCTCCCAGCCTTAGTACTACTCACAAGTCTCATGCCTATTTCCTCAAGGCCCCAAACCCTGAAGCCAAAACTCCTAGGCCCTAAACTCCAAACCCGAAGCCCAAATTTATTGTGAGTTGTATAAGAGCCTGGGCCCCTATTACTTTAATCTGGCGCTCAAAATAGCGAAAAGCAAGGACTAGATTATGCCATATTCGACTTTGGACCCGGGTCCCTATACTTGGAGCACTGGGGTTTAGGGTTTTGGGTTTAGGGTTTAGGGTTCAGCACAAAGGGAGAAAGACTGCCCTTTGGATGGTTCAAGGGGCTTCTTGGAGGTTCATGGGTAGTTATAAGTGGGGTTATAAGTAGGGTAGCTATAGTTATAACCCATAGTAGGGGGACTTATAACCCCACTTATAACTACCCATGAACCTCCAAGTTGGGCCAGGCAAGTCAACGCAAGTTCCTCAGTACCTCCTGGACGACGCCATTGCCAGAGGTGGGTTCGCTCCTTCAAGCTCTACCCTAAACCCTAGACATCTAAACCCTAAACCCTAAACCCTAAACATCGAAACCCCAAACCCTAAACTCTAAACGCCCTAAACCCTAAACCCTAACCTAAACATCTAAACCCCAAAAGCCCTAAACATCTAAACCCTAACCTAAACATCTAAACCCCAAAAGCCCTAAACCCTAAACCCTAACCTAAACATCTAAACCCCAAAAGCCCTAAACATCGAAACCCCAAACCCTAAACTCTAAACGCCCTAAACCCTAAACCCTAACCTAAACATCTAAACCCCAAAAGCCCTAAACATCTAAACCCTACAAGCCCTAGGAGCTCCATACCTCAAGCCCTGTTAAGGACATCGGGGTTTTACGGGCTTCAGGGTTTAGGGTTTTAGGGTTTAGCCTCAGGATCTAAAGACTCACCTTCCGAAGACTCTACATTGTATTGGGGGGGGGTCGGGCGTAGGGTAGTACTACGGTTGATGGTAAAATTCCTGCATCACCCATAATAAGGAATAAAACCATAATTCCCATACTTTAGCGTCCCTAAGGTAATGCAGGGCTTATATCATCAACAGAATCCCTGACAGGGTTCCCGACTTTAGTTGCACCACGCTATACCCCCAAGCCGTACTGTAATCATTTCGAACCTTAAACCCTAACTCAAAGACCCCCTACTCCAAAAAGAATCAGGTGGACCTAAGTCCCCAAACCCTTTTCTAATTCCCTAAACCCTAAATCCCAAAACCCGGTTTAAGAGTTTAGGGGCTGGGTTCAGGGGTCAGGATTTGAGGTGGAGTTTCAGAAGTGTGCACGGGGTGTTCAGAATGAATCTAGGCCCTAGGAATTGGGAGGTTGGGCGGTGTAGGGTACAGGGTTTAGGGTTTTTAGGTGGGTTTAGGGTTTAGAATTTAGGGCTTTCAGGGTTTTTAGGGTTTAGGGTATAGGGCAGGAGTCCTCCGAGGTATGTCTGTGCCTCCAGATTCGTTCATTTTGGACGAAATGACCCTTAAAAGTAGGGGCCCTTACGCTTTTACTATGAATCCCTATATGGTATATGACCCCTAAACCCTTTTTAGGGTTCATTTCGTCCTTAATGTTCGGACATGTACCATGTCCAAATCAACTCTCTTATGCCCGATATATAGACGGCCACTATGAGACCGGGCTCGTTTGGCCAGCATCTGCGGACTATCGTGGCCTCAGGCTGGGTTTAGGGTTTAGAGTTTAGGGCGACCTGTGCGGCAAAGGACCAGGAAGGTCGTCCTGCTATGTAGGGGCCTCAATAATTAGAATAGGATTTTGGGGGTTCCTTATTACAATTATGGTAAAATATACCCCGAGCCCTATTCTAATTATTAAGGCCCTATATTACGAGGGACTGCTTGTCATTCCTGTCTGCACTGGTTTTGACGCAGCATGCGGACGCCGCCGCTGGCAGCATGCAGTGGCAGGTCTACCCCAACAAGATCATCATCCCTACCTTAAGGACGAAAAGAACCCTAAAAGGGTTTAGGGTTTTAGGGTTTTAGGGTTTAGGGTTTAGGCTTAAGGACGAAAAGAACCCTAAAAGGGTTTAGGGTTCATATACCATATAGGGATTCATAGTATAAGTAAGGGTATAGGGCCCCTAGTTTTAAGGGTCATTTGGTCCCTAAGGTGTAGGAAGCACCTTAAGAAGCTACCCCTTCAGGGGCTACACCTTTTCGGAACACCCTTTCGGGAATTTGCCCGTTTGGGAACTAACCCTGTAGGGAGGACCGATTTTAAATGGGGCTCGGAATGAGCTCCAATAGTATTCTTTAGGCTGAAGCACACCCCCCAAACTTGAAACCCTAAGCCCTACACCCCTAAACCCTACACCCTAAACCTCTAAACCCTAAACCCCTAAACCCTTAAACCCCTAAACCCTGAACCCCAAAACCCTAAACCCTACTTCCGGA
The DNA here is from genome assembly GCA_905231915.1 of Symbiodinium necroappetens. Classification (NCBI taxonomy): domain Eukaryota; class Dinophyceae; order Suessiales; family Symbiodiniaceae; genus Symbiodinium; species Symbiodinium necroappetens. The sequence continues at coordinate 18,013 of CAJNJA010070552.1, read as the reverse complement.
AATCCTGAACTCCGAAGCCTCCGATACCCCCCATAGCTTTCCGAAGCTTGTCCCACAGGGTCCTACGCACCTATATAGTAGAATGTAGGGTTTAGGGGTTTAGGGGTGTAGGGTTTCTATACCCTTAATTTGGGACCCTTTACCCCTATTATTTGAGGGTACCTGGAGGGTCCTGGATGATTGCAACAGTATCCCCCATGACTGCAAATAGGACCCTTTGCGCGTCTGAGCCCCTGTACCCCGACCTTCCAAAGTCTCTTACCAGGGCTCCTTAAAAGGAATCCAAAAGGGGTATGACAGGGTTTCCATAGGGGTACTAAGAAGACTGATGGAATATGGCTTAAATTATTGTAGGATCCCTATTATGATGAAGGGTAGACTCCTTAATTTAGGGAGATTGGAAGGTCTGGGTAGGTTTAAACCCTAAACCCCTAAACCCCTAAACCCCTAAACCCCTAAACTCCTAAACCCTAAACCCTAAACCCTAAACACCTAAACCCTAAACCCCTATATAAACCACTGAACCCTAAACCCCTAAACCCTAAACCCCTAATCCCCTAGACCCTAACCCCTAAACCCGAAGCCCTAAACCGTCTACACCATAAGCCGAAACTCACCCATGGTTGTTCCAAGTCCTCCCAGAAACCCCAAAAACCGCACCTCAAATATCCGACAAGCTTAGGGGAATCCATATTTGTTTGAGGTGTTTTCCTCGATTCAGTAAGGGATGTCGGCGTGTGGGGGAGGCCCTAAACCATTAACACTAAGCGCTACATTCCTCAACCTATCCCCAAATTCCTAAACCCCAAACCCTAAACTAAACCCCCGAAACCTTTAAGCCCTATAAGCCCTATAAGCCTTAAACCCTTAAGCCCTAAACTTAACTGCCCTAAAACCCCGAAGCCCTAAACGTAAATGCCCTAAACCCCGTAAACCCTGACGGCGGAGGCCGCGGTTCGAACTGCCACATCGTTTGCACCCAGCCTCGGCGTTTGGCGGCGGTGTCCCTGGCCTCCAGGCCTAGGGTTGGGGTTTAGGGGTTTCAGGGTTTCGGGGTTTAGGGTTTAGGGTTTAGAGGGTTTAGGATTTAGGGGTTCAGGGTTTCAGTTTCAGGGTTTCAGGGTTTAGGGTTTCAGGGATTTGGGATTTAGGCTTTCGGGTTTAAAAGTTTAGGGCTTCAGGGTTTCACGGTTTAGGGTTTAGGGTTTCAGCATTTCAGGGTTTAGGGTTTCGGGGTTTAGGACTTTAGGTGGTCTGGGCTCTGAGGTATCCTACAATCTTAGGGTGCAGGGCTGCGAGTTAGGGTGCGGGGTTTAGAGCCCTGGAGCCTCCAAGAGCGCTTTAGTAAAGCCTCCATGTTCCTGAGTAGACGGTGGCCTAAAGGCTCTAGGGCCCTTTTAAGTGATGTATGTTTAGGATCCTATAAGGTAATCCCCAAAAGGAACTATTGGGTGATGATATAAGTCTCCTGCATTACCTTAAGGACCCTAAACTATGGGAATGATAGTATATTCCTTACTGTGGGTAGTGCAGGGATTTATATCATCTGTATCATATACATACATACATATATATATATACACAGACATACATGCCATTGAAATCAAGTTACCCTTTTTGAACAGTTTTATTCGTCTGGGTCTAGGAAGCCCTAAAACCCACAGCCCCCTAAGTAGTTCCTTTTTGTGGGCTTATGTTTAGAATCCTATAAGGTAGTCCTAAAAAGGAACTACTTAGGAGAACCCCAGGGGTCCCTTTAAGGGTCTCTCCTTTGGTCCCTTGAGAAGCCCAAACTCTTAAAACCCTAAACCCTAAAACCCTAAACCCTAAACCCTACGGCCCCAAGCCCTAAACCCTAAACCACTTAAGGGTCCCTCCTTTAGTCCCTTGGGTCCAGGGAAGGGTGGAGCTGGACACCCCCGGGCCTGCATGGCGACTCCCCTTATCTTCAACCCTAGCCCTAATTCTCAACTTTGCCCCCTGGTTTAGGGTTTAAGGTCTAGGGGTTTAGGGTTTAGAGTTTTGGTGGTTTAGGGGGTTTAGGGTTTAGGGGTTTAGGGGTTTGGGTTTTTTCGGGGTTTAGGGTTTAATTATAATTAGAGGCTTTGGTTTCCCCCTACCCTCCACCCTAATGAAGCCTAACGTCCCAAACCCTCCGCTTGAACGCCAACCCCAACTCTCAATGTGCAGGGTGGCATGGGAGCGCGGAGAGCGTGCCGGCGACGCATCCGTGGGTTACGTCACTGGGCTCTTGTTAAGGGGTTTAATTTTAGTTCCCTATAGTAAAGAATATGGTTTCCTTCTTATGGGGGTTAGCCTAGCATTTCCTCATTATGGTAACTTAACGTTTCCTTATTATGGTAACTTAAACTTTCCTTATTCTGGTGACTTAAAGTTTCCTCATTACGGTAACTTAAACTTTCCTCATTATGGTAACTTAAACTTTCCTTAGTATGGTGACTTAAAGTGTCCTTTCTATGGCAACTTAAATTAAGTCCCCCTTACCCTAAGGGTCCTAACACTCTTGTTGAACCTCAACATGTAGGAGTTCTGAGACCCCAAAGAGACACAAGGGCCCTTTCTAGGGGCACACTCCCAAGACCTAAACCCAAAACATATTGAGATCGAAAAAGGCTTCCTTTAAAGGGATCTATAAAGGCACCCTAAACCCTAAACCCTAAACCCTAAACCATTCCTTTAAAGGGACCCTCCCAAGGAGATACCTGGACCCTTAAAATAACAAGAACCCGGAGTAGGAACGGAAGTCCCCGGAGGCTCCATGTGCCCATGTGTTATTTTTAGGGGTTAGGATTTAGGGTTTAGGATTTAGGGTTTAGGGTTTAGGATTTAGGGGTTTAGGGTTTAGGATTTAGGATTTGGATTTAGGGTTTAGGGTTTAGGGTACTAGGCCTTCAAAGGGTTCCTATAGTTCCTATTTTGGGTTTAGGGTTTAGGATTTAGGGCTTAGGGGTTGGGGTAATTAGCTTAGGTTTTTGCGTAGGTTTAGGGTTTAGAGTTTGGGACGCGGGGTTAAATGTTTTGGGGTTTAGGCGTTTAGAATGACCAGGCAACGCCTTTTTCCCTAAACCCGAAAACCCTAAACCAAGACCTATCCCGAGAGCGCACAGCATAGACAGTCATGACGGAACCTTAGTAGCCTGAGCAGGCCAAGCCCTACCCCTCCTTCAAAACCCCAAATGTATCGTGGGGGCTTTGGGATTAGGGTTTAGGGTTTAGGGCTTCGGGCTAGTCATCTACACCCCTTTCTTTTGACTTTCCTTGGCCACTGGGGTATTTGTTTGGTGTTAAAAGTCGATCTTATTTCCGAGTCTTGGTTCAGAGACGCGTTGTGGGCCAAGCCGGTAAAGTACCCGCCACCCTTCGAACCAAACCCCGAACCCTGCATGACGGTTTCGGGATGTTTCAGCTTGAGGGTTCAGGGTCTAGGGTTAGGGTTTAGGGTTTAGGCTTAGGGTTTAGGGTTAGGGTTTATTGTTTAGGGTTTATGGTCAGGGTTTAGGGTTGAGGGCTTAGGGCTGCCGGATTCGGCATGTCTTCTGCTTAAACCATTGTCCAACCCACGCACACTTGCCTGCCCGGCCCAAGCCGACTGAAATCAGCGTTAAAGGTCGTGCGCTGGGACGAACGCCCGTCAAGGACACCCACCAAGGGTTTATGGTAAAAGGGTTGGGTAAACCCTAAACCCAAAACCCCAAACCCCTAAACCCTAAACCCCTAAACCCTAAACCCTAAACCCTATATATTTTACTTCTACGATGATGCCTACCCCCCTTTTCTGTTAGGGTAACTACTTTCCCATAGAGCAGATAAGTAGGTAGGGTTTACCGGTAGCCGTAAAGACCTACTTGTTTGGGGCTCCTTATCATGGTTTCTATATGTAGTTCCTTAGAAAGGTAGGTCTTCTCGGTTACAGGGCAGACTCTACAGTTTAGATTTTGTTGCAATAACTGCATAGTGCCTTACTGTTGATGATATAAATCCTGCATTACCTTAAGGACCCTAAACTATGGGAATTATGGTATATTCCTTACTATGGGTAATGCAGGATTTATATCATTAACCATATGAGGCGGCGTTTCGGGTTTTGGGGTACTGTCTAATGATCTGATGAGGGATTCCACGGGCTCGAGCTGTTGTTTGGACGGTCCATGTAGCCCATGTGCCAGATCAATTAATTCGTAGGCAGGTCCTTGAGGAAAACCTTAAACCCTGAACCTTTAAACTTTTGGGGAGTCCTTATATTTTTGTAGTAATCTGAAAGTTTAACCTTTTTTTTCCCTGGCTTATTGGGAAAGTAAGAAAATATCACTCACCGTTTATGCCCCATGGCAAAATGTGAAAAACCGAAAGGCGAAGATTCTATCTCACACTGTTTAGGGCTTAGGCTTCGGAGCTTGTAGGGATTGTAATAGGGTCTTGTGATTCCTTTCCACGAGACCGAACGAGTAAGGACTGACAACATGACATGAACAAGCTAGAGACATTTCAACCCAAAGCGCTCAACCTATCAAGCCCTAAATGCTAAGCTCTAAGCCCCTGAACCCTAAACCCAAAACCGTAAACCCTAAACCTTAAGCCCTAACCCCTAAACCCTAACCCTAAACCCTAAACCCTAAGCCCTAAACCTTAATTCTCCGAAACCCGGAACGGTTAAAGGCGAGTTTAGGGTTTAGGGTTCAGGGTTTAGGGTTTAGGGTTTAGGATTTAGGATTTAGGGTTTAGGGTTTAGGATTTAGGGTGGGTTTAGGGTTTAGGGTGGGTTTACGGTTCAGGGTTTAGGTTGTAGGATTTAGGGTTTAGGGTTTAGGGTCTAGGATTTAGGGTGGGTTTAGGGTTTAGGGTGGGTTTAGGGTTAAGGGTTTACGGTGGGTTTAGGGTTTAGGGTTTAGGGACAAGCCCCTGGTGACGATCTGGAGCGGGTCTCGAAGACAAGCAAGCTGTCGCTGAACGCCTGGCTGAGGCATCGACGACAAGAATTCGTTTCTCGGTCTTTTCACGCACTCTAACCCTAGACTCGAAAGCATCGATGCTACCCAAAATCTCTTTAAGTTATACTACCTCCAAGCCTTAAGCCCTAAACTGCCCGAAACTCCTATAGACCCATAAAATGCGGAAGCCTTGAGCCCTAAGCGTGAAGCCTTGCAGGAGCCTTAGCACCCCCAAGCATTTAACCCCTTGTCGAAATCCTTAAGGAAGCCTAAACCCTAAGGTTTAGATTTCTTGCAACTTTTGCCCCTAAAACCAGAGCCCTTGAGCCTAAACCCTTCGCTCTAATCGCTAATCCCTTTCACCCGTAACCCCTAACCCCTAACCTTAACCTAAGCCCTACACCTTAAACCCTAAATCGCTTTCGAGAGAATCCCGGGTCCTGACGAAACCTCTGAAGAAACAAACCCTAAGCCCTAAACCCTAAAGGAACCCTAAACCCTAAGCCCCTAAACCCCAAAACCCCCAAGCTCCCTAAACCCTGAACCATAAACCCCTAAACCCTAGACCCCTAAACCTAAACCCCTAAACCCCTAAACCCTAAATAAACCCCTAAACCCCAAACCCAAACCCCTAAACCTCCCCAAGCCCCAAATAACAAACCCTCAAACCCTCAAAGCCAACACTCCAAACCCAAAACCCCAAACATCCCTAAACCCCAAACCCCAAACGTTCTTGATAAAACCCTAAACCCGAAAGGGAACCCACCCTCTCCCCTCGCCTTTTGGAGGCCCTGGGGATCGATGGTTTTCTGCATCTCGGCTTGCGACAGTGGGTTTAGGGCTTAGGGGTTTAAGGTGTAGGGCTTTAAGGTTTACGGTTCTTTTAGGGGTTTAGGGCTTAGGGTTGAGGGAATTAGGGTTTAGGGTATAGGTTTTAGGGCTTTAGGGGTTTAGGGTTTAGGGTTCTTTTCGGGGTTTAGGGCTTTAGGGTGTAGGGGTTTACGGCTTAGGGGTTTGGGGCTTAGGGGTTTATTAGGGTTTAGGGTGGGTCTTGAAACCCAAAGGCTCCTAGGTACTGCTATGGGGGATACTCATGACAGGGGTTCCTAATCTAGAAACGCTACATTCTGCTGTGGCTATATAGGTACATGGGACCCTTTGGAGTTAAAGTCCGGCCTAACGGTGTCGGGTTGTAGGCTTACGGTTTAGAGCTTTAGGGCTTTAGGGCTTGGGTGTTTGGGTTTTAAGGGTTCGAAGGAGGAACACCAAGGGTGGCAAGAGTGCGGCCATGCAGTGCATCGACACAGTGACCAATGCGTTGGAGAACAGGAAGAATCCAAGCAAGAACAACAAGAAGACCAATAAGAAGCCCTCGGCAGCAAAGCCCAAGGCAGTGCTGAAGAAACCCGCAGCACAGTCCATGGCGAGCTCGGCGAAGAAGCCGACACGTGAGTACTACAAGCCGTTGCCCCATGCAAAAAGGGTTTCTTTGCGACCAAATGGATGCAGCAAATGCCGGCGGCGCCCAGGCTGTACACCTTCCTGTTTTCCCAATGCCTGAGTGCTGCACTGCAGGGGCGATGCACATGATGCGATCGAGGGGCCTTCAAAAGATGCACGACTTTGCAATGCATGGTGCCATGGTTTATGTTGGGGAGCCTTATAAGTGGGTTTTGTAGGTGTTCTGCGGGATCTAGGAAGATATTTAATAGAGGTTTGCATTAACAAGTTCAGGTGAGCGTACATAGGCTGTTTAGGCAAGTTGTCGCGTACATCTTTGATGTTCATTATTCTGAATTCTGTATGTGAATGTATGTTCGTCCTTCATGCACGGGAGATCCTCTAAACTAAACCCTATAAGCCCTAAACTAAACCCTAAACCTTAAGCAAAACCCTAAACCCTGCACGAAACCCTAAACCCTGAGCTACACCCTAAACCCCTTTGTTTTTTAGGGGGTTGTGCTGGGTCTCCTTGGGATACGGGGACTCTGAGGTTTGTAGGGCATGTCAGCATTGTTTACGTTTAGGGTTTAGGGTTTAGGGTGTATGGTTTAGGGTTTAGGGTTGAAGTCCAAGTATAGGGTTTAGGGTTTAGGGTGTAGGGTTTAGGGTTGAGGTTTGAAGTCCAAGTATAGAGCTTATAAGGACCTATCAAAAGATTTGGCTGCGGCAAGCCGAGAGGATCCAAAGCACAATATTATAGTAGAATGTAGGGTTTCTATATTAGGAATCCTCATTTACCCTAACCCCTAAACCCTATCCCTAAACATCATGATTTGGGAATCTATCCCCCAGAAGAGTCCCTGGGACCCTTTGGGTAAGTTGAGGCGGGTTGCAGTAGTCAGTTCTCGGAGGTAAGGTTCAGGGTGTAGGATTTGGGGTCCAGGGTCTGTTTTTTTTGGTTTAGGGTTTAGGGTCTAGGGTTTCTTTGGTTTAGGGTTTAGGGTCTGGGGTTTAGGGTCTTTTTGGTTTAGGGTCTAGGGTTTAGGGGTTGCCCAGAGGGTCCGAGGACCCAACTAGTAGGGTTTTGGATCCCCAATTCCATGCTCCGAATGGCTTTTGGAACCTGAAACCCTACTATTTGAGTACTTGGACCCTTAGGGTTGTACATTGTAGTATTTGTGACGTGGGTTTAGGCATTCGGATTGAATGATGTAGGGCATTGGGGCTCCGTTCTTTGTTGGTGGGCCATGAAAATTATTCACTCTAACCACTCCAACCACTAATCTGCACAATTCTGTACGTGGAGCAGCAAAACCCAATGGCTCTAAACGCTGAACCCTTCGAACCCGCCGTACCCCCAAGGCACCGTGGGCGCCTTGCTTCCGCGCCTGTCTCGCCTGGGTGCCTCGCACATCATTGTCGACGAGGTGTCTCCTGCAAGGGTCCAAGCCGAAAAAAGGTACTTAAGCTGTCATCGCCTCCTTCTTTGTAGCTTCTTATTATAAACCCGAATATTGAATTTATAGGCGCCATACAAAAAAGGAAGGTGTTGTAGTTCAGGGTAGTGTTATTGGGTTGAAAAGCTGGAGGTTGTAGAGGGCGCGGATGGCTCTTCTGGCAGGCTCTGTTCGGAGGCTGCCAAGGGGAGCCCTGTGATTCCAGGCACCTTAACCCCTAAACCTGGAAGTCGAATATGGATATAGAAGGCCCTTAGTAGTCGCTCCATTATAGAAACCCTTGTGCCAGTAGAAACCCTTATAGATCACTTGAAGGAATATACCTCAAGCTCCTGGACAGAGTGCCCTAATGGGAACTCTTGGTTAACAAACCCTCCCCCCGGCGCAAGGCAGGTCAGCTGGTGGCCTGATCCGACCCCCCGCAAATAAATCTGGCTTCCCACCCAACACACCTTCTAGGGTTTTGCAGGGCAGTTTTGGCATCAAGGTTGAGTTTAGGGTGCTAGGGTTTCGGGTCGAGGTTGGGGTTTTAAGGTTTTTTTTTCGACTTTAATGTTTGTTGGCCTTAGGTGCTTCACGCTTTAGGAGTTTCGGGCCGAAACCTTAGATCGTTTAAGGTTGGGGGGTTTAGGGTTTAGGGGAAGCCCTCACCCTACACCCTCAGCAGTCAAACAAAAGCAATAACAAGACACGATTGTTCGGCGGCGGCCGGACTATGAAGCGGGGGGTTGCCTTGCCTAGGCTAGGCCTTTGCAGGCGCAAAAAACTGAGTATTTTACAGAGGTCCGCCTTTGATTTAACATGTCTTGCTTGGCCACCTCTGGAATTTCTGCACTCCAGCCCTTTTTAATGTTTAGGCTTGCTTAATGCTGAGCCTTTACTGGAGTCTAGGGCGACATGCCTTGCAGAGACTGTCTTAAACTCCCCCTAAACCCTGAACCCTAAACCCTGGACCCCAACCTGCCCCCAAACCCTAAACATCTAAACTCAACACCTTGAACCCTGAACCCCGAACCCCTTTCTAAGTCTGCATGCAAATTGTTTTTTGGAGATGCTTGGGGCAGAAGGTTGCCATTAATCAGAGGGTAGGGAGGGTTTTGGCAAGGTTTTTTTTCCAAGGGGGAGGGGGGCTCTGGTGGAAGAGGCCTTTAAAGCATGGTTTCAGCCAGGTCCGAGGCACGCGCGGGATGCCCTTAATCACGGGGGGCCGGGGTTCATTACTAATTTCACCAAGAGGTGGCATGAATAGTGGTACTTATAGTACAGTAACCCTTGAAAATCGCTTAAAGGAGCCCTTCGATCTAGCAACCCTTAAATGCCCTTAAAGGAACCTTGAACCACAACCCTCAACCCTAAACAGAACCACCATTGAAAGGCCCATACTCGCGACATTCATACGGACTTGCTCCTCACCGTCTTGCTCGAGTGGCTTGGCGGTTAAGGATTTTGGGTTCAGGATTTAGGGGCTTAGGCTTTAACGTTCAGCGGTTTGGGGTTTCGGGGTTTAGGGTTTTGTCCGGGCTCATGGGGATAGTTGGCAGAGTTTGCAGTAAGACTCAGGGTTTCCGGGGATCAAGGGTTTGATTATATTGGGTACTTGGATGCTTAGGCTACCCAGAGACTCCAATATTCCTTAATTAAGGACTATACCTTAAATCTTATTAGGGTTCCTATTATAATTTAAGGTATATTCCTTAATTAAGGGATATTGGAGGCTATGGGTACCCCCTCAAGGTTGGCTGCCTGCTCAGTTGTACTGCCTTGCGCGAGATTGAGGTCGTGAGGTAGCCCTTTTCTACGCATGTTTGATCTCTTTGTTGAAGCATCTCATCTCACCCATACCTGCAACCTGCACACACTGATGTAGCTGGTTCGATCCTGCACCTGCCTCTAGCTGTTTTTGCCCATCCCGTCTCCCTTTGGGGTGTTTGGCTTCTGAGTCTCAACGCCTTGAGGGGTTTAGGATGTCAAAACCCCCTAAACCCTAAACCCTGAACCCTAAACCCTAAACAGTGCGGTGTGGGAATGTTCGGCTTAGGGTTGCTATGAAGAACCAGGCCCTCAACACCTGAAGCCTTCACCCGAAATTCTAGAGGCCCTACCTGGGCCCTGAGAATCCTACCTTTTGAGGGCTCCCTATCATGATTTCCTGATCTACCTTAAAAAGGTAGGTTATTTGGGGTTTGATTTCCTGATCTTTATAAGTCCCGAAAAAGGTAGGCTATTTGGGAGTTAAGGTCGCCCCAGACACCTAAACCCTCAAAGCCCTGTGGCCTTAAGCGATGTTGATGAGCCTCCGCAAATCGAGTTTCACAGGCCTAAGCCCTTCTACCGGCTCTGTCTTAGCCCCACCCTATATGGGCAGTTGTCTAAATTAGAGTCCCTTTTAGGGTCCTTTTTACAAGGGTGCCGTATTATATTGGGGACCTAAACAGGGACCCGCGTTTAGAGAACTACCCATGTAACCCTCATCCCTAAACCTCAAGCCCTAAACCCTACACGTGCCCTGATAGAGCCCTCTCACAAAACAAAAAAAACAACGTTGCAAAACCTCGGCGGACCATCGATCCCGAATAAGTTGCGCACTTAGGGTTTAAGGTCTGGGGGTCTATAGGGTTCAGGGTTTAAATTACGTTTGTTTAGAGTCTAGAATTTTACGGTTTAGTCTTTTATAGGGTTTCTGGTTACCTGTCGCCCCCCCCCAAAACGTACAAACTAGCGGTCATGACCCCAGAAGTACACGACCCATGCTTCGAGACTTTCGGCTGTTGTACCCAGTGCTGACCTCTGAACGCTGAACCCCGAACTCTCAGGTCGTAATTCCTGCCTAAACGCTCCAGTATAGTTCCTTTTTGGGGCTTATATTTAGAATCCTCTAATTATAAGGTAACCCCAAGGCAATCCCAAAGCGGAACTTTGGAATCCTTTAAAGTAATCCCAAAACGGAACTTTGGAATCCTGTAAGGTAGTCCCAAAACGGAACTTTGGAATCCCATAAGGTAATCCCGCGGACGCAGTGCCTGGAAGGCGGGCGACCGGCTGTGGGACATGCACTTGCTCCCACCCAAGATGCTCTCCAAGAACCTGGGGGCCGTGGTGTACAACGAAGAAGGAGCAAGCAATGCGGGGATCTTGGGCTTCCTCAGCCGGAGCAAGCCTTCGATGCAAAGCTGTTCGGCACGGAGACGATCCGGGGAGAGAGACACGAACTCTTCAGTCGGCCCGCCATCGGCCTGAGCATGTTGGTCGGGTCGCTTCACGGAACGATGATCAACCTGCAAGAGGCGCCGAAGCAGGCATCTTTACCCCGACCTTCGCCAAGGAGTACGGCGACCTGTGCGCAAAGCACAGCATCGAGGAGGCAAACAAAGTGTTCAATGTTCAGGACTGCTGCGCGCGTGTCCTTGTTGAGGTTGTGCTTCCCTATAGATGGGTCTAGTTAGCGGTCACGCAGCGGGCAGGGTCACCCCGACCCCGGACGCCATCGCTCAGGCCGTGAACAACGTGCTCCGATTCGGCGCAGCCTTGCATAAGAGATGGGGCCGTCACGCAAATGTCCTGGCCCGGTGTGCTGGCGTGTAATTATATCGGCTCGCGTTGGGGGTTGACTAAAGCGGCTGCAGCCAGCAGCAGTCGACCCAAGCTGATCGACCTCACACCCTCGCCCAAGAAGCGCCGAGTGGCGCGATCGATAACTATGTGGCCCTGGCGCTCGCTTTGAACGATCTATGGGACTTCCAGCCATCGTCCGGGACATAAGCCCTGAAAGATCTGGTCACGACTATCAATGCTCTGAGTCCGGACGTACAGGAGGAAGATGCCGCTGCTTATGACGACCTGGTGAATTAACATCGCCGACTGGGTTTCGGAGCTGAAGAAACAGATGGCGACGGACACCGCACACATCAGGCGAAGACGGAGAAGAAGAAGAAAAAGAAGAAGTAGAGCCTCTACCGTACCCTGCCACTATAAATCTTCTAACACGCAGGGGCCGGATGCGCCGGAGTGCAGCACCGCGGTCGCCGGCCGACTACAGCTTAAACCTAGCCTGAGGTTGCGACATCTGCAGCGCACGGCCTTCTGATGGAACGTTGCAAAAAAGAAGTCGCCCCTGCCGGCAAAGTCGTAGACTGAGGTCAGCGTCCCTAGCTGCATGTGCCACAGGACGGTGCAGTTGGTTGCTGTTGTCTTCAGGGGTGTCTACCCCCTTGAAACCCGCGGTAAAGAGAGCAGACACACGTGGTATCCAGCTTGAGACCGTGCATGACACACTTGCTTCTGCATGCAGCCTTTGCCCAAGCTACCTGCATCCTGACGCACTCTCTCGCTTCTTCGGCTTCTTCTTCAAAAATGGCTCCTCGCGAAGAAGCGTCCCAAACCCTAGGCCCGAAAAGACGCGAAAACATCAACAAACCGTGAACCCTTAGAACAGCTGTTTGCTTTTGTTTCCTGCAGGCCCAGAAAGTCAATGCGGTGTTCCTTCATTAGGTGTACAATTTTCTGCCGCCACAGACATGCGTTATCCCCTCGTCAAGATTTAAACTTACAATCCTCTTCGTTGCTGGGGCAGGGTCTTGTTCTTGCCGGTTTGCTGGAGCATTCTTGAGCTACTGGATAAGAGCGACGCTTCGTAGACTGGACAGCGTAGCATTCCTCAACATGCGGTACTCTCGCCACTTTTTTCCATTCTGGGCAACGCCCAGCCCCAGACCACGCAGCGTGCGGAAGCAAAAAGAAGAAGAAACCCTGAACCCTAAACCCCAAAATACACCCTAAACACCTACACCCTACACCCTAAACCCCTAAAAGTACGAAACACAAATGTGCTTGGGGATTCCGGCCCCGCACCTCCCAAAATAGGAACCCCTTTAAACGGGTTCCTTTAAACCCAAAACCCTCAAAGCCGACCAAGACCCCCCCAAATACCCACTATTAGGGACCCCTAAACCCCTAAACCCTAAGCCCGAAACCCTCAACCTTCAAAGCCTAAACCCTCAACCTTCAAAGCCTAAAGACCCTCCAAAACCCTCAAACTTAGGCTGCTCAGCCTCTCGGAGGACTTGAAGGCCGGATTCTGGGCTTCCTGTCAAAGGGCTTTAGGATTTTTAGGGTTTTTAGGTTTAGGGGATTAGGTTTAGGGTTTAAGGGTTTAGGGTTTTAGAGTTTAGGGTTTAAGGTTTAGGGTTTTAGGGTGTGCCAAGCCTGATGCGCGGCTGCTTGCTGCCCGCCCGACCCACCCAAGGTTCGTTGTGTACTCAATTTCATCTTTTTTTTATGCATTTTTTCTTCATCATACGAACACAGTAAACACAATGGCAAGCAATACGATCCAGATGCCGAGATGTATCCGCAGGATGCAACTTCGTTTGCCTGCAGATGTTTGATAGCACATATTTAGGATGTTGTGTATAGGAGGAGGTTATCTGGAGCCACCGTGCTAACTACCGGCCATCCGACGAACCGCCTTGGAATGCAGTCGAACACCGAGTGGCTGCTCCGCAAACAACTGCGGCTTTTTCGCGCTGGATTTGAGTCTCGCCATCGACGTATCAAGCTTTCGGCCTCGGGCTGCCGGTGCCGGCAGTGGTCTCAAGAATTTAAAGGTCGAGGTAAAGAGCTTTCGGCTTGGGGGTCCCGCTGCCGGTGACTCTTGCATCTACCTTTGCACCAAGCCAAGAGGTACCGTTTCCTGGTCGCGTAACATAGAGCTAAGCTCCTAACCATGATGATGCGGGAGGCAACTCCACGCCCATCACTGGCCTGTACCGCTACCTTGTCACTCATCCACCTTCAGGCTGATATCACTTTGTTTTCCAATGTATGCGACCTTGTACAGTCATCATGTTGGTCATACTGCGACTGTTGAACTCAGGCCCTCTGAGTAGAAAAGGATAGTTGCCTATTGCTCAGGGCTTTACGGCGTACCCTGTGGATTCTATATGGCTTTAGTGTTTAAGGCTTCCCTTTGAAGGGTTTAGGTTTAGGGTTGTAGGGGTTAAGGTTTCCTTTTCAGGGGTTTTAGGGCTTCAGGGTTTAAGGCTTCCTCTTGACGGGTTCGGGCTTTAGGGGTTTAGGGCTTTAGGGCTTCGATTTCAATTTGGGGCTCCATTTGAGGGCTCTTCTAAGGATTATGCAATGGGGTTCACAATTGGGGTTTTTGGTGTAAGGTTAGTAGCAACATAGATAACCATAATCATGATATCAACAACACCCTAGACCCCTCGAGGTGATCGTGATGTCCGCCACGCTGGACGTGTCGAAGCCCTTTGGATGGTGCGAAAATTGATCTGGCCAGTGGTAAGCGTACACTTGCAGGGTCTCAGTTAATAAGTTTTACAGTTCAACTACCGTATCGGAGTATCATTGCTCGCTTCACTCACACGCCATAGAGCTTTGCGACATGTTGTGGACAAATGGAGGCTATGGAGCCTCGTAACAGCACGCCCTTTTTACAGCATGAGCCAGCGGCCCAGCGAAACACCGTTTCAAGCTGTTCCTGGAGCATTCTGGCAATTTTCCAAGAAAGCCGCTCCACAAGCTGACACAGCAATCTTTAGCCCACATTGTCTTCATTCCCACCGTTCGAAACATATTTCGCAAAGACGCGCCGAACAAGCCCTTCGCCGATTCAAGCCTTTTAAAGCTTATGTACACTTAAAAGCATCCGCAGCAAGATGCGCCTCAATCCTAAACTGTCAGTCCGAGCACGAAGCACCCTAATAAACTCAACCTTGGGCCTTAATCCCGAATAACCTACCTTTTCAAGCACATTTCTGCAGAAGTCATAATGCAGAGCTCTTAACAAGTTCCGGGTAAACCTTAGCTTGAGCCAAACCCTGTATCCCTAAACCCATTAACCGAAACCATAAACCGCAACAAACACACACACACAGACACACAGACACACAGACACACAGACACACAGACACACAGACACACACACACACACACAAAGCCGTCCCAGGTGGCAGCACCACTTTGGTGCTTTCGGCTGCGAGCTGGTCCAAGCTGGCGGGCGTCCCTACCAAGCCCTTCGCTCAGGGTTTAGGGGTTTCGGGTATAGGGGTTCAAGTGTAAGGTGTGGGATGTGTGAGTGTTCAGGTTGGTTTCGAGATGTGGGTACGTACAGGGTTTTCCGGCTTTTTGGGTTTGGGGAGGCGTTAAGTCGGCTTGCGGTTGTAGGATTGGGGCTTGAGGAAGAATTTGCTGCTCTGTTCCACCCTCGGCCAGCTTCCAGCAATGGCACCGAAGCCGAGAAAAAAACATGTCCGACCCCAAGCTGGAAGCCTTGCGCGCGACGCCGCAGGCAATCCTTGCAGCTTTTAGGCTCTACCCAGAGGCCCCTAAGTAGTTCCTTTTTGGGATTACCTTGTAGGACACTAAATATACACCATAAAAAGGAACTACTTAGGGGCCTATGTACGCTGCTCCGCTGGTCATCAGCTTTCCAGCAGGAGGACCCTGAGCCAATTCCAGGAGAAGACAAATCTGGTATGAGATGCAGGAAAACAGTCCGGTGTAATCAGGGTTTTGAGTTGGGCTCACTATATTGGGATTTAGTTTCGTAGAAATCAGGGCTTCGTGTTTTAGATCTATTTTGGGCTGAGGATGTAGTACGGTTTGGCAAAGCCACCCCCAGAGTAATTAAGCAGGTATATGCCACTGGGGCTTTAGTTGTTGAGGTGTCTTCTTGCAAGAAGTGCTGCTGAGGTGCACCAGTACTTTCTGGAGGACGCGACATGCAACGTTTGAGGTCGTGGGCTCGTGGTTCTTTTTAAAAAAATTCTTGCTTTGACTAGTTATGGGGCAGGTCACAAGCTGCATCACTTTAGCCTTGATCCCAGACTCTCCAATGTAGGAGCGTGATTAAGAAACCCTGGCCCCATAACCCCAAAACAGTAGGATTCATATTATTTCAAGAACCCTAATAAAGACCCAAGGTTTCTTAATCAGGTTCCCATATTATCCAATCCGTAACCCGGAAGCCCCAATGCTTCGAAAGCCGACGCCCGAAATTGGATGCCGAGTTAAGGGTTCGTTTTCGGGTCTGCGCACTTAGTGAGAATATTCCCTGGCAGTCCGGACCTGCGAAAATTGACACGAGATCAAATTCTGCAAGCCACAGCAGCCAGCCTTGCACTTGCGGTTTATCACTGTGGAGAAGATGTGCGACCTGGAGAACCCGAATCTGCTGAAGCAGGCCCTGGACCCGTTCAAGTGGGCTACTGCAGAACTATGTCCACGGGATTGCTCATCTCGGGGCAAGAAGGGAAAGAGCTGGTTGAAAGACCCTCAAGGGTTCCAACGAATGTTGGAGGCCAAGAAGGCCAAGGAGCTCATGGCTGGCGAGATGCACAATATTTTCCAGGAAGCTGCAGCGTCTTCTGAAAAGGCATCGGAATCATGTTTGTAGGCATGCATATGGTCCCTGGTTTTCCCTAAATGAGTGATAGCCCGCAAATGAGTGTACTAGGATCTACATTCCAACCTCCGCATGATCATGCATGCCCCTATGCCAGGCCCCAAAGCCACGTTTAAACAGACGTTTGAGAAGAAAAAGACATAAAAATCTAGCACTATCATAAGCCCATCTAGACCCTAAGCTCGAGACCCTAAACCCCTACAAAATTCTGCAGCGTTTGGAGCCTGCAGCGTTTGGAGCCTGATCCGCCAAAGGTACTACAAAGTTATGGCCGGGAAACTTTTTGCAGCTTTGAACGTTCAGGGTTTGAGGGAAGCTCTAAGATCTATTAGGGTTTTTATTGTTTAGGGTTTAGGGCTTTAGGGTTTAGGGTTTTGGTGTTTATGGTTTAGTATTCAGGGGGTGCACTATAGAAGCCGATGAGTAGGTACCAACATCATGCCTACATATTTATATTCTGGTACATACCGCAAACCCTGTTGGGAGCCTGACGGGAGGTTCATTAAAGGATCTAGAAGGTCTTTGCGACATTCCGGCTTATAGGGTTTAGTATAGAAGCCCCGAGAAGCCTATCCTACCATGTAAGGAGCCCATCTTTCGGATCTTTATTTGGCGTTTACGCAGAGAGGGAACTAGCAATTAGGGCCTTCGGCTGCCTTTTTAAATCAATAAAAGCATAAACAAATAAATAAACAAATATAAACAAATACGTAAATATATGCATATACACACATACATACATACATACATACATACATACATACATACATTCCTGCCTGCGTGCCTGTGCGTACTCTCTAATGTATCCAAACCCCCAGTTTTGGAGAGGAAATTCGGGACGTAGGGAACGCTAACATACATACATGAGCTTGGGCCTAGATGAAAGGGTCGCTACTAAGTACGAACATAAAGAGAAACATCCCTGACTCATAAAGCCTGCTGTAAAGCGCTCATGAAGCCCATCCAAAAGCACTCTATACTAACACCCCAAACAACTGATACAACCATAAAGACCTGAACGAGAGAGAGAGAGAGAGAGAGAGAGAGACAGACAGACAGACAGACAGACAGACAGACAGAAAGAAAGAACGAAAGACAGAAAGAAAGAAAGAAATAAATAAAGATACAGAGGGAGAGGGAGAACTAGCCCAGAGGCCCATGCCCCTTCTAGGCATCCTAATTTCTCTGCAAGAAAGAGAGAGCGAGAGAGAGAAGACAGAGAGAGAGGGGAACCCTAAACTAAACCCTAAACGTCTCAACCCTAAACCCCTACACCCTAAACCCTCAACCCTAAACCCGAAGCCCTAAACCCGTGAAGAGAGAGGACATCATCGAGACGCTGCGTTGGCGACCGGATGCAGGGGCTGAGCCCGAGACGTAGCTGGGCTGCGATTTCAGCTGGTGGTGGGGCTTAGGGCTTAGGGGTCCTAACAGGGTTTTAGGGTTTAGGGTTTAAGGGTTTTTGGGTTTAGGGTTTAAGGGTTTTTGGGTTTAAGGGTTTTGGGGTTTAGGGTTTAAGGGTTTTTGGGTTTAAGGGTTTAGGGTTTAAGGGTTTTTGGGTTTAGGGGTTTAGGGTTTAAGGGTTTTTGGGTTTAGGGTTTTGGGGTTTAGGGTTTAGGGTTTAAGGGTTTTTGGATTTAGGGTTTAAGGGTTTTAGGGTTTAGGGTTTAGGGTTTAGGGTTTAAGGGTTTAAGGGTTTGCCGTAGAATGGCGCATAGGCGGAAGTATTCTGTGATAGTGCA
>CAJNJA010070541.1:9277-22261 GCA_905231915.1 Symbiodinium necroappetens | reverse complement strand
CCCCCCCCAAAAAAAAAAAAATCCCTAGCCTTTTACCTGGTAGCCCTAAACCAAGTCTCTGTGCTGTAAAGCTTGAACGGGAACAGGCCTATAATGAAGCCTACTAATCGGCCATATATGGTAGGCTAGGTGCTTGGTCTGTGTCGTGTCGGGGGCACGTCTGCCCCCTGAGTCGTGGTTGCTCAGCGCTGTAGAAGTAGCATACTTTGACTTCCCTACTGTGCAATATTTGTTTGCACAGCGGCAACGGGAAGTGCATGAGACTAAGGGAGGAGAATCAAAGCCCGGCCAGTGAGGACGAAGAGTCGGAAAGCAAAGCCGAAGCCAAGTCAACTCCTGAAAATTTTCATTGCAGGAGGCTCTCTCAATGTGGAAAGATTTCGTTAGGCCGGGTGTGCCGCCTGGGTGAGGCAGGATCTAAAGTTGGGACGTCTCCCAAATATGATGCCTTTGATGCATTGCTTGTCAGTTGAGTGCTAAGTACCGGGCGCTGAAGCGACCATTGAGATAGACTCGAGGAGAAAAGGAATCACAAAATCGATTGGTCCAACCTAGACCCTAAACCCTAAAGCCTAAATCAACTTCTACGGATTCCGAAGTGACGCGTGACCGAAGCAGCGAAGATGTATTGTTTCGGGGGTTGAGGTTTAGGGAATTAAGGGTTAATAGGGTTAATAGGGTCAAAAGGGTTAAGGGCCAAGGGCTTGATGTTTGGGATTTAGGTTGCTTCCTTAGCAGGTTCGGGGGCTGGGGATAGGTTGGGGGACGATGATGTTCCAACTGTCTTGCTTGTGATGAAGCAGATTTGGGTTCAGGGGCAAAGGTTTATATGGATCAGGATGCATGGGGTGGAGTGTAAGGGTCAAGGTTGCGGGTCTAGGCCGCAAAGCGCATCCTCTGTCGCAGTTACTACGGCGTGATCGCGCCTTGGATGGAGACGGCGCAGGGTGCTCAGTTTTGACATACGTAGAAGACCGATGGAGTGGTCCGAAATGACCAATCTTCCCTAAGGCTCCATGTACCCATATTAGTAGATACTTAGGCCTTAAAGTACCTATATAGAGACCCCTTTAAGGCCTAAGTATCTACTATATGGGTACATGGAGCCTTAGGGCTTTTGTTTTTAGACTGGAAGCCGGCGTTTGACTCCCTCGACCACAACGCAATGATCAGAGCGCAATAAGAGATTCGGAATATCACCGTAGGCCCCTCAAATCATTTTCTCCATCTGCCAGGACCCCACCTTCTACACTAAAGGACCAATGGGGCAGTCATGCTTGTCCCCTAAGCCCTTACCTCTTCATAATAGTGCTTACGGTCATGCTAGATGACGTAGACTACGAGTTGGCGGCACCAAGACATGGTCGGCACGCAGGCCAGTGTTTGATTTGGAATACGCGGACGATACCATGTTGAAGAATGGAAACACGACCCTGGTAGAGGTATTCTGGGACCTCATGTAGTATATGCTGAGATTAATAAACGGAGAAAGCGAGACCAGAAAATCTCCGAGACGGTATGCGCACTAGACCATGGCGCGCACGGCTCCCTCAAAAACGCCCTGAACCCGAAACTCCGAACCCGAGCCAAAACCTTCAACTTGAATTCGCCTTGGGATTTGGGGCTTGTGAGTGCTGGGTTGAGGTGAGGTGGTCGAGTAATCGCTGGGGTCAGAACAAGTTTGGAGCTCTGCGCCCTCATCTGCGTTTCCCAGCCACACGTGTTCCAGCCTTTCAAAGACCCCGACCATGGTGACCAGACAAAGGGCTTTGACTTGATTTTTTGACCCGGCAATGACCAAGTGCGCACCGTCCCAGAAGATGGCATAACCCTAAAGGCCCTAAACCCTAAACCCTAAACCCTAGTGGTCAGAAATGGGCAGAAGGCAGCTGCTGCTCGATTCTGAGTGAAGGAGGGTCTCTTGCGAAAAACACCACGCCCTAGAAAATACTATAGGGGCCTTAGTAATGAGAATAGGGTTTTGGGGTTCCTTTAGAGGGTGTCTTAAAGGGCTATAAGGGCTACTATACGGGTTAAGGGTTTAAGGGCCTTAATAATTAGAATAGGGTTTTTGGGCAGATTATACTATAGTTATATTAAGGAACCCCCAAGATAGTGTAGGTAATTACTCAGGCCCCCGTTTAGTACAATATTCTGCTAAATACTTGTAATTAGCTCGCTATGATGTGGTGAGTGTATGATTTAAGGATTTGATAAACCTTGAACCCTGACCGTTACAAACCGTAATATAGCCGCAATCTATAGGTCCGGATAAATACCACGAGCATCCCGCTCTATTCCCTATCTAACTGGACCATAATATCCTCCAAGCTTCAATCCAGCGATTAAGGCCCCCGTACATCATGTCCGACATGTACGCTCCCAGTAAGGGTGGCTTGCAAGATATCCAAACCCCTGACCCCGAAGCCTTGAACCCTACATAAACCCTAAACCCTAAACCCTTAAACCCTAAACCCTAAACCTCTAAACCCTAAACCCCTGACCTCGGAGCCTTGAACCCTAAAGTCTCTTGGGATCATTGCTCGGCACATGTGGGGCCTAGGCATGCCCCAACTCCCGCAACAAGCGACGCCCTTTTCAACCTTACTGTGGGCCCTGAGGTATACCCAGAGACTCCAATATCCCTTAATTAACGGCATATAACTTAAATCATAATCGGAACCTTAATAAGATTTAAATCATTAAAGGATATTGGAGTCTCTGGGTTCACAAACCCTAAACCCTAAACCCCTAAACCCTAAACCCCTAGCTGAAGTCTCTGGGTAGGGTGTTGGGGGCCGAAATCCGGACACTCAAAACCTTCAACGCCCAAACCTAGAGCCCACAGGCTACTGACAGGCCCGAAAAACCTAAACCCTAAGCCCTATTTATATTATAGTATATTATAGTATATTGTAGTATATTATAGTATATTATAGTATATTGTAGTATATTGTAGTATATTATAGTAAATTATAGTATATCATAGTATATTATAGTATATTATAGTATATTATAGTATATTATAGTACATTATCGGCTAAACCCCAAAAGCCTGACACCTAAAGTCGCAAGAGTTGGGGTTCCTGGCCCATCCCAGTTGCTAGGTCGAACCGGATGAAGCGTGACATGGTGCTTCTGGGCCGGGTGGTCAAAGGCCAGGTTATGCTAGGTTCGTTAGGTTTTTACAGGCCTCTCGTACGGTTTTAGAACGGTTTCGTCGGACTGTAGAAGGGTCTCGGAAGGCCTGTGAGAGGTTCAGCAGGCTTTAACAAGGGGTTTATGAGATTTTTTGGGTTCTATCAGGGTTCCACGAGTTGTGGGCGCCCTAGCCCTGAATCAGTTGATCTCCGAGTAGTATTCAGGGGTTTAGTGTTTGTGATGTTGGGGGTTCAGGGTTTGGGAGTTTAGGGGATTAGGGTCTGGGCGTTTAGTAGGGTGTCGGGGTTCAGGCTTTAGGCTTGAAGGCTTGACAAAGCTTTACTACGGTTACTGATATAGATCATGCATTACCCATAATAAGGAATATACCATGGTTCCCATAGCTTAGGGGGTTCAAGACTACGGCTTCGTATTGTTCAGGATGGGCTGTTGGCGTGGCACGGCTTCTTGGTGCTTCTTTAGACTTTGGGGTTTTGTGGTTTCTAGGAATGCGGCCCTGGAAGGAGTGCTCTTCCTCGGGTCCTTAAGGCCCTTAAGGTAATGCAGGAGTTGGATCCTCAACAGCAACTAAGCCCGGTAAGCGGCTCATACTGCAACCCTTACGATACAAAGCTGTTGACGTACTTCAGCTGGGCTTACATCCGGGAGGACAGCATTATAGTCGGGATCAACCGACGATTCCATGGCAAACGAGAGGCGATCGCACTACCGAATTTTTCACACAGCAACGTGGTTATTGGCTTCGGTCTGCTGAGTTGTACAAGTTGCAGCCTTACTGCCAATGCTGGTTCTCATGGAGCTCTGCTCCACTTCAGTCTTCAAAGTTGCCTTAAGCTTGACGCTTGACGGCCCAGTACACAGCTTTGTTCACAGCTCCACTGCAAACTCCTGCACACAAGCTGCTATCCAAAGAGCTTCAGGTTCTTTACATATACGGCATGAGGGGTTACATAGCATCAACACTCCTCCTCCTTTGGAGGCAAAATGCCTCCAAATGCCCATTCCTGATGCGCACTACCCCTCAGGGATCACTCTGCCCTCGACGACGCGGTAAGAGAGCGGATAGTGACCGTCACAGTAGTGGCATATCTGAATCTTCTTCAACTTGCTCTTGTTGGCATGCCTCAAACCATGGCAATCTGGTATCACGTGAAGTCGATCTCCATACTCGGACATCACGAAGTTGGTCCTTAGCCTCCTGTAGTCATTGTTGCGAGCAACTGACATAGCTGCTTGAAGATCCGGATCATGCTCGACCCTCACCGTAGGTCTTGTAGTAGCGCTCGAAGTCATCATAGATTCCATTGTAGTCGCTGGCAAGGGCTTGTCCTCCTTGTCAGCTTTCGGGCCACCGATAGGGTCCGAGGAACTCGCACTCATCGAGTCCAACTCCTCTTGCAAAGCTCGAGCTGCTTGATCCCGAATCCGTAGTAGTCTCCTTGCCTTTTGGAGCGTAACCTCATCTGGCCTAAAGACCTTGTTCACCAACCACTTCATTGCCTCCCAGACAGCCAGCAGAGCTATTCCCCCGATCACCAGAAGGACATAGAACTCCACGCTTCCATCATAGTCCAGGGGCGTCTTGTGGTAGATCCCCGCGGCCCTTGTTCCGGGGATTTTTGACACCATCATCATCCACGCCATCATCCTCAATAGGTCGTAGTAGTCTCCGCCTCGCAGACTTCGAACGATCACCTCTTCCTCATCCGTCTCAAAGTCCTCCGCGGAGCACATCCCCCAAAGCTTTCGGAGATCCACCAGCCTTGCCATTGGCACCGGTTTCGTCCCCATGTCTGCTGCCTGCACTTCGCCTGGGGTGTGAACCACTTTGATGCGGCCTTCGTTGGTCTCAAACCGCAGGTGTCTGGCCTTCACCTTCAGGTGTCTCGTCTTCCATGATCCAGGCGAAGTGGTTGCCAGCCCACATGCTGCAGTATTGTCCACCCTCAAGATCAACGGCTTTCCGGCGTCCTGAGGGGACACCTCCTCCACCCAAGCTTGCAATCCAGCTGCTTGCTGACTGGCATTCACGAGCTCCACCAGCTCTGCTTCCGCTGCGGACAACACCACTGTAGGCTGTTTGGTCATACGCCATGCTGCGAAACCACCATAGGTCGCTGTTGTTACGCAGCCAAAGCTTCGATCACCCTGTGGAGCAAAACTTGCGTCAGAATATGCTTCCACAGGTTCGCCTACTCCATTGTAGGTGAGCCCCCACGTAGGTGTTGCAGCCAAATATCTCATCACCATTTTCCCCAGCCGTATTGCAGCCACGGGACTCTTCAAGGCTGTTGCACAAACGTGGGCTGTAGCGTACCCAATATCCGGCCGAGTACGTGTCACCAACCATAGCAATTCCCCTGCCATGCGTTGTGCCTGCTTGACTTGACCCGGATCTGGGCTCTCTTGCTCGGATGCCTCCTCCTCATCTTGGTCATCGGATGAAGGCATTGTATCTTTGGTGGCCGGAACTTGCGAAGGTCTACTTGCCTCCATCGGATAGCTCTTCAAAAGCTCGCCCACATAGCTGCCCTGCGACACGTGAAAGCTGGTGAGGGAACCATCCTTCCTCCGAATGTCCATCCCTAAGTAACGAACAGGGGCCTTCCCAAGCCACTCCATTGGCGAACACTTCCAGCCTTCGTCACCCTGAACACCCACTGTGAGCCACTCATAAATGTCCTTGACCACTTGCTCTGGCCCCAGCATCATAACGTCATCCACATAGATCACCATCAACGCCAGGGTAACACTTCGATCACTGCAGGCTACCAGTCTCCACACCGCAGGGTCTGTTTCCATCTGCACGAACATACACTCCTGACCTCCCACCGTAGGTCGAGCTCGCTGGACTCGCTTATCCCTGAAACTTCCCCACAGCCTCGGTGCTTCTCGTAGCCCGTAGAACACCCTGTCCACCAAATACGCTGTGTTCGGCGGGACCACTCCTGCCTCCACAACGACTTTTGGTACAGTGATTCCGTACCTGGCCGCCGCTTCATCCATAGGCGCCAGGGTAAAGGCGCTGTTCACGTCGGTCACTGCGCCAAACCAACGGCGGTTGGCTGCGAGTGACAACGCCACTCGCACTGATTCCGTGTTGGCTGCGGCCGTGTAGACTTCAACCTCATTGCTGACGTAATTGCCACATATCACCATTCTTGTTTTCCTTTTGTACATCTTGTCACCACTTCCCCCCCGACGGGGGCTTTATGGTGTGTACTGTCTTGGACGGTACGAGGACAATCTCTCCGGCGTCCGCGAGGCGCTTTGCTTCTGACAGTGATATGCGGCGAAGTGTACCTGAGGTCTCTAGAACTTCGATCTCCTTCTGAATGCTTTCACGCCACTTCTCTAAGTGACGTTTGACCTCTTGGAGCTCCACACCATGTACGGTGTCGATCGGCATGACCAAGGCCTGGAGCACCTCCTCGATCTCCGGGGTAGCTTCAGTCTCCTGCATCAACTTCATCATACTCATGGTTGCCTGCTCCCTCGCCTGATGACTCAGGCACAGGATCTCGTTCATATAGTCAATGGCATCATCCAGCTTGTAGAACAGCTGTCGCTCCCGTTGTGTAGCGTACTCGCCATGCTCAGCTTGCCTGGCCTTGATCTTCCGCTCCTCTTCCACAAACTCCGACAGCCATGTGACTCTGCTTCTCATCCGCTCCTCCTCATCGTGTGCAAGCGGTAACAAAGGAGCTGACGTCATCACCACTTCCTCCCCTTGGCTGGCCAAGTCGGGTATATACTTGATGGCCCATTTCAGCCTGAGCTCCACACGGCCACCTGGAACCACCATGCTGTCCAAGCGCTCGCCGCCCATCTCTGGAAGAAACTCTCTTTGACCTGACCTTGACCCCGACGAAGAAGATTGTAGTGTATGAGGTGCTGGGGTGCCCGAGCTCACATCCATGCGATCTTCAGACACCGGCCTTGGAAGAGTGGACTCGCTTGACGACCCTGGTCCCAAGAAGCTCGCTCCCGATGCCATAGTTGTTCCAGTAGCCCCGGTCGTTGGGATCGCTGTCGTCCCAGTGTTCTGAGCCACATTCCCAGAGTCAGCCTCCGGAATTGGGGGTGTCGGTGGTCTTCTCCTCTCGCCAGCATTCATCACCTTAACCACCGGCTCCCTCTCTGGCAATACGAAGCCCATCTCCTCTAGATCATCACATTGATGTTGGTTGAGCTTTTCCCATTTGCTCACCGTATAGCCTATGACCACAATACGATCTCCATCCTCTCCCCGTAGTGGTGCATGTAGTCGGTCTGGGCGTACTTTGTTTGGAAGCTCCACGCTCAATTTCTGACCTGGTACTTCCCTTCCAGCCACCCACATAGGATGATAATTGCCCCGGAACTCATCCCCCTCCTTAAGCTCTTGCCACACGCAGCTTCCCTTGGCCACCTTGAGAGGCGAGATCAGGTTCATCGCTTTCTTGTGGTTGAAGGAGTCTCTGTGCACAGGCATGACCGCATTCTTGACCAAGGCCACAGACGTAAACGAGAATCCCGGGTGATCTAGTCCTAGAAGTCGTGTAGCTAGGACCGCCTCCTTGTTGAACTTCTCGGTCGCCCTGGTGACACTTGTGATTCCACCATGTTGGTAGGCGCCAAGGTTGATGTATGCGGCTCCATCCCAGATCTCACCATCCTTCATCTGGGGTCTCTCCACTTTGGCCTGAGGTGAATCCCATATCTTGGACTCCAACAGCTCCTTCACCAACGCGTTCCTCTCTTGCTTGCGAATGGCCCGCATCTCAGGATCGCTCAGCTTGGTTTTTCCCCGCACCCGCTTCGTAGGTTCAATGAGGTCCACAACGTGCTCCTCATCCTCGAACTCCACTTCGTCGTCTCTCACCGTCCTCATGTGCAGAGTACGAAGCCATAGACCATCATCCAGGCGAACCACATGGCCACCACGAACGTCGTCTGCTGGACCCATATACTTGCCTCTCTCCCACTTCGGATCAAACGGTCCTCTTTCTTTCTTGGACTTCACCCAAACCACAGACCCAAACTTAACACCCTCCACCTTGGTCCCAAGCTGTCTTGCATTGTGCTGAAAACAAGCATGCTTCATCGCACACGGCCATAGCTCCTTGTCCAGCTCCATTTCATTGAGGTGTACTCTCGCCTTGTTCTTGAGCCACTTCACATGACTCTCCGCCACCGCGTTCTGGGTAGGGGCAAGTCCCTCTGTATACGTCTGGTATATGTCGCGGTCTCTGCACCATTTTCGAACGGGCTTGACTCTGAACTCTCGAGCTCGGTCACTGTGGATCCTTGTCAATGGTAGACCCATTGCTCTGAGCTGCACATACAGGTCCTGGATGCACTCGAGAATCTCCTTGCCCGTGTGCCGCTCCAGAGGAATGCAAAACCGCAACATTTGCAACTCAATCGGCTTGCCAACCTTCTTCTTCCATTCCTCCTCCTGGGCCACAGCCTCTGGATCATCCCCAACTTCGGGTGGTTGCAATTCGTCCTCTTCCTCCTCCCTGAGAAACTCCTCTGCCTCCTCCTCATTCGGAATGGGGATATCCTCGGGCACTTCCCTGACCTTTGGGTAGAGGTAAGTCGCCGCAAGAACAAACCGATATCTTCGTCTACGAACCTCATCTCTTCCTTTGTCTGCAAACGGACCCGCAATGTCCAGGCTCATCACGTAGGCGTCTCTATGAATCACCCTCCTCGCCGGCCTTCCTGTTCCCGAGGCCGCCAAACAAACAGAACAATCTCTTCTGTAAGGCCAATGTCCCCTCTCAACATGAGCCTTCCACTCCTCGAGCTCTTTCTTTGTCATAGCTTTCCTCAACACCGCAGGGCTCTCACCATTTCTCCATTCATGGATCGCGTCCACCACGGTGATTCGAAAACCATGCGGCCACACAGACTGGTCGACATCCTTCGTGTCCGCTGCCACATAAGACCTCTGATCCTTTCGCCCATGTATTCCCAAGCTCAAATTGCTCAGGCAACACGTAGGTCTTCTAAACATGTGCCCTAGCGCACCTTGCTCGAACTGGTACTTGAAGAGGTTGGTCTCCTTGATGAACTCTTTCATGAACTCGGTTCTCCACAATGACACACATGCATCACGATGCTCTCCCTCTGGCATGTAATTGTGGGGATCCTCCGGGTACTCCATACAGAAACCAACATTGTACCTTGCATCATGTCCCTCTTGGCCTTGCTGCGCGGCTTCAGCACACAACCATAGCCACACCATTTTGCAAAGCATGACGTTCTCATTGAAAACCTTTGAGCTCTCATCTGAATTGAGGCCTTCCCGAAGTCCCCAAGGCTCATGAGTCGAACGTAGAGGCTTCCGACGTCCCTCTTGGTCTTTCTTGTAGTGCCATGGAGCGAACGTTCCTGCAGGAGGGCCACCAATGACATGCTTCACTCGTCCCTCTCTTGCCATCCACAACACCACCCCATAGATCTTGTCGTCGTTGAGGTCCCAGCCCTTCTTTATATCTAGCTCCACTAGGCCAGGAAGATCACGTAGAGGATCATTCTTCACCCCAGCACCCGAGAACATATGGACAGTCCATTCCCTTGTCTGCCACAAAGTCCTCCTTTTGGCCCTGTTCATCGGGAACCTTTTCATCCACTGCCATGCTTCACCTTCATCTTTAGGCAGGGGAACAATCGTCTGTAGCTGGTCTCTCATAGGCACATGGTGCATGAAGGGAGCACACATCACTGCCTTGACCCCACCCTCATACACCCCCGAGGTGACATAGTCCCGCACATGATCCTTCCAACCCTTTTCCTGGTGTTCTCTAGCAGCTGCAACTGAGGCCTTCAACTGTGCCAACGAGCTCATTGTCTCCGTGAGCTTCGCCTCTTCCAACTCAGCGATCAAACGGAGCGCATCACATTGCATAACCTCTGGGCAAGTTGATCTCGTGTACACTCGGACCTCCTTTCTGTCCGGGTGTCTAAGACGACATCCTTTGCGGTCCCAAACGAACTCATAGCCGAGGGCCTTGACCAGGGTTCCCAAAGGTACTATCGGCTGTGCATCTTGATGCGAGATAATGGTTCCCGCCTTGTTTTGCTCCATTTGTACTCGCGTCTCTCCAGCCAAGGTCACGTTGACATTGTCCATGGTCCCAGACTGATCTCGTTCATTGCGAGCACGTAACGGGTGAGTTGCACCCGAGTCCAAAAGTCCCATGCGATTCATGCGGATCAAGTCTTCATTTTGCTTCATGAACTCCCGCAGCGCTGGTGCATCGCATCCCCTTTTGAACACCGCCTCGTCCACCCGAAGCGCCTGCACTGTAGGTTGTGCCTTCTGTTCCATGAAAGCCTTCATCAGCTTCTGAGCATCCTCAATCAACTGCTCCACTGGCACTCCTTGCACTGGTGCCTCTGTTGCTGCCGGCGTTGTGGTCGTGGTAGATGTAGTCGCCGATGCCGTACCTCCACCATCACCTCCCTCGTTGGATCTCTGTCCTTTGCCACCTTTTCCTCCGCGCCCGCCTGTCCCACCTGTAGATGATGCCGGTGAGTCCCCCGCCGCGACCGCCTTCTGCTGCACCTCTTTTCCGGTAGGACATGAAGCGGCCATATGCCCCTTCGCTCCACACTCATAGCAGCGATCCTTGCGGTCCGTCTTACTGAGGTCCTTCATGGTATGCTCGTACTTGCACGCCTTTCCCCTTCGGCAGCCCTCATCGGTAGTGTAAAAACGGCACGGCCTCGTTGCCCCCTTTTGGCTTGTAGTAGGTGACGTAGGCAACGGTGTAGTGACAGCTTGAGCGGACTGAGTTTCCATAGCCCTGACTCTTGGCACCTGTCCCCCACCATCGCTCTGAGGTTTCACTCTCTTTTTGTAGCCCATCTGCTCGAACTCAGCCAACAGAGCTCGATGTACAGCTAGCACCGCTTCCTCCGAGGGAGAAAAATCGACCTTCAAGTGGTACCTGATCAGGTTCATGCGGAACGCGACCTCCGGATTGTCCTGGATCGGCTTCTTCGCCAGGACGTCCAGGCCTCTCAAGGTCACCGATGGATCAGGAATCGACAACTTCAGATCCTTGGCCCTTTGGTAGTGCCGCAACCACTGTCGCAACCCTTCTATCGCATCTTGAACCGTGCTGGCGGACTCTGGGTTCTCAATCCGCCGCAGCAACTGTCCCTTTTCCAGGGCACTCCCTGGACGATAAACCACCATAAGCCTGGCCAGGACCTCCAAGGTGCTCTTCGTTCTCGCCGCGACCAGCTCCCGCTTCACGTCCTCGGGCGCGGCTCCCAACAAGATGGCCGCACCCCTTCGGTCCAATCTGCCCCACCTCGCTTCTAGCAACTCTGGCGAGGATGCCGGCTTCATAGACAACCTCGTGAACTGATCCGCCGCCTGGTACTTCTCGCAAAACTCCTGAGCATCCTGGGTCACGACTCGCCACCACTCCGCACTTGATGCCGACAGATCACTCTGCTCCATGAGGTACAACCAATCGCCAAAGTCCACGGACGACGTATCTGAGAGCTCTGGTAGCTTGGGTGCCTCCTGGGACTTACTCAACTCCTCCGGCTTCCCTCCCTTGATCACACGCTCGAGCCCTTCAAGCAACCTCGACATTGGGTCTCCTGCCGCCATTGTCCCCGAAGTCATCGCTGGTGTGCTGGTTGCTGCTGGGCACGCCGTTGAGGTACCTGCAGCCGGCGTTGTTGCTGGGAGTGCTCCTGTTGTGTTTGACATCACTGGCATCGGAGGCACTCCCTGGGTTGATACAGTAGGCACCGCATTGACCGTAAAGCCCGATGCCATAGGACCTGACATAGCTGCTGAGCCCGACACCGTAGAGGCCCTCAAAGCTGCATCGCCCGACCCCGTCGAAGCCCTCAAAGCTGCTAAGCCCGACACCGTAGGGGCCCTCAAAGCTGCTGAGCCCGACACCGTAGAGGCCCTCAAAGCTGCATCGCCCGACACCGTAGGAGCCGTCAAAGCTGCATCGCCCGACACCGTAGGGGCCGTCAAAGCTGCACCGCTCGAGTTAGCCTGTTCAGTTAAGTAGCCTCCCAGCGTCGTAGGTGGCCCTGCAGGAGGTCTCATACCACCCGCCGTCGCTGCCATTGTAACATGGTGCTGCTCCGCCCTCAGTTGTTCCACCTCCTCGCGTAGGCCTTGAGCTTCCCGCCTGGATGCCTCCAACTGCGAAACAACACCTCTCAACTGTCTCTTGACCTCATCCTGCACCGCCTCATAGGTACTTCCTCCAGAGCTCCCCTCTTGTGCCCTTTCGCTTCTCCCTTGAGGTCCGTACAGTAAAGGCGCCCGTTGCTCCATGCGTCTCAGCTGCTCCTGCTGCTCCTGCGTCAGCAAAGTTGGCTGAGCCCAGAGCCCTGGATCTGTATCCGGCGAGCCCGCAGGTCTTGGTTGGCCTCGCTGTGGCGGTGAGCCCATAGGAGACGGCGGCCACATCATCTGCTGGCCCCTCATCTCATGGAAAAAAGCTCCTAGCCTCTGAATCCACACTGGGGTCGCCCGCCTTGTAGACATCATACTCCACGAAGCTTGCGTCGCATTCATCTGCCCACTCTGCTGAAGTCCAGCGTCCCCCAGCCGTCCCTGGGAGACCTCCGCCTGTCCTGCAGCCCCAGTCATCATAGGCGACCACATTGGTGTGGTGGGGCTCTGATCCGCGGCCACTGCCACCGTCATGGCCCTCATTTCCACATTCTGCTCCCGGTTGCCAGCCACCATCGCGGTGTCCTCAGCTCTCATCGGTACGTCTGTAGCAGCAGTCGCGCCTGCGGTATTTGGGCTCATACCCTGTTGACGTACTTCAGCTGGGCTTA
>CAJNJA010070519.1:312-22268 GCA_905231915.1 Symbiodinium necroappetens | reverse complement strand
CTGCGATCCGAGAGAGAGAGATGATGGTGGTGATGATGATGATGATGGTGAGTAGGACGAGGAGGACGAGGAGGAGGATGGCGAGGATGGCGAGGATGACGATGAAGATGGTCGTGAGAAAGAGGCTGAGGCTGCTGATGGAGGGTTACAATGATGGAGAAGACAACGGTGAGACGGTGAGCTTCATTTCTGTCAATACTAGGTTGATTCATGACAATTGCCACCAGTCGGGGTCGTCGCAAGGTGAGAGGCAGGTCCTTTGCCAAAACGACAAAAAATGCACTGAGCGTGATTCTGGGTTATGCAGGATGATAGGGCTAGAGAGCTGGTGCCGTAAGGTGCCGGCAACTTCGTCGAACGCGATCACGATCGTCGTGCTCGCGTTGCCTGCTCAGTGATGAAGCCAAACAAAAGAGACGGCTCAGGGCTTCACAAACCACGACCGGAGGTCTTTAGAATCAATCTGCAATCCTCAACCCTCAACTCTCAACAGTCCCCGAGGCGCTGAAACCAAGGCAGACACAAAGTCTGATCAGCCTATTTCAGCCGAATCACGTGGCCCATATTATTCCGGAGTCATGGGGGTGGCGCTATACTTTGTGTTTAGGATACCTAGGGAATCGCACTACTATCTTTACAGGTTTATTGTTGGGTTTGGGGGTTTACTCAGGGTTCCATAAATCTTCATGGGACTTGACAGGCCTCCCCAAGTTTTTAAGGGCTTTGCGGCAGTAGGCTTCCCCCACCTCGGGTGTTTCAGTTTTGCTGCTTGACGTCTTACGTTACAAAACCCTACCACCCTTCAAAACCCTATGACCCTTCAAAAGTCCTCCAAATTAGGGTTTAGGGTTGAAGGTTTAGGGTCTCCCTGAAGCGGGCTTGAGTGCCTACCAAAGAAGGTACCATGCATGCGCCGATTGACCTGGGCCTGAAGCCTAAAAGATCTAAAAGTTCCTGAAAAAAAGCCCTAAACCCGTTTACGGTTTTGGGGTTAGGGGTCTGTGGCATCAGATATGGGGCCTTGAAAATTAGAATATAGGGTTTTGGGGTCCCCTGTATACTACGCTTCAAAGAAGGAACCCCCAAAACAGCAGAGGTAAACTATTTAGGCCCCCTATGTTGAGGTCTTTCAGGGTTAAGCGGTGTTTGAGTTGGGGGTACAAGGAGCTGGAAAAAAACAAACAACCTCCGAATTCCAGGAAAAACGCCAGGCCTGGAGAGGCGATAGCGATTCTAAGAGAACCCAACTACCCATGTAGTATCATCAAAAGGGCCTTTGAGGGGATACTAGTTAGTCCAACCCGTACATAAAACTTACCCAGAGAACCCAATAATACTCCTTAGTTAAGGAAAAAAACCTTAAATCATAAAAATACCTATAATTTAAGGGTTTTTTTCTGAATTAGGGGTAATTGGGTCCTCTGGGATTCCAAGAGGACAAACGACAGGAATCGCGACCCGAAGCCCCTAAACCCTAGCCCTAAACCCCCAACCCCAACACCCCCAATGCCCAACCCGAAAACCTAAACCCCAAAACCCCTAAACCCGAAACCCTAAACCCCACACCCCAAAAACCCCCAAACCCCAAACCCTAAACCCCACACCCCAAAACCCCCAAAACCCCAAACCCTCAACCCTACGACCTGGATGGTCCGGCATATTGTGAGCTTTGACCGTTGCAGGGAACTCCGCACTTCGCAGCATCCCTGAGAAAGGAGGGTTTAGTGACATTTAGGGGTAGAGGGGTTTAGGGTTTAGGGCTTGAGGGGTTCAGGGCTTAGGGGTTGTGGGGGTTCAGGGGTTTAGGGTTTAGGGCTTGAGGGGTTCAGGGTTTAGGGGTTGAGGGGTTGAGGGGTTTAGGGTTGAGGGGTTTAGGGCTGAGAGGTTTAGGTAGGGTCTCGAAGTTTTGGGCAGAGGATCTAGGGTTTAGGTTTGGGTTACGGTGAACGGCATAGGATTTAGGTCCAAGGGTCTGATCCAGGGTTTAGGCCTACGATATGCGGACCTTATAGAACCCCTTACCCTCAAAGGACTCATAATTTTAAGGCTTTTGGGCCCAGAGCCTAAACACTAAACCCTAAACCCTCTTATATAAGGCTTTTGGGCTATTTTGATGCTAAGGGAACCCCTGTAACATCCTCAACATGCGCACAGGGCGGTCCTGTCTGTGCCCACAAGGTCTGCTCCGGGGGTGTAGACCCTAAACCCAAAGGGTTAGGGTTTATTTTTTAGGGTTTAGTAGGGCTTAGGTTTAGGGTTTAGGGTTTTAGACCCCAAATACGGTTGTTGGCTTTGGGCTATGGCTTTAGGGCTCAGGCCGTACGGTTTTGGATTTTGATTTCTGGAGATCATACCCCACTAGGAACTTAGGTACAGCCTTAACCCTTGAACAGAAAGGCCTGGGCAACAGTTAATTCAATAGGCTCTTGGGGGCTAGCATACTTGCTCTTCCCGCACCGTCACAAGGACTGCGAGGGGCTGCTAAACCCTAGACCCCGCAACCCGCATAGACCCCAAACCTAAACCCTAAACCCTAAACCCCTAAACCCCTAAACCCTAAACGCCAAACCCTAACTTAAACCCCAAACCCTAACTTAAACCCTAAACCCTAAACCCCTAAACCCTAAGCCCCTACACCCTGGCCCTAAACCCCAAAGCTGCAACACCGAAACAGGTCCCTTGGGCACGTCATCCCTGGGATCTCGAGGACCAGGGCACGCTGGAAGCACCGGCGGACATGATACGTAGGTTTTAGGGTCTCGGATCTTTTCTTAGGGTTTAGGGTTTAGGGTTTAGGGTTTAATGTTTAGGGTTTAGGTTTTAGGGTTTCGGGTTTTTGTCTAAGTGCTGTGGCCTTTCGCCGCAGCACACCGGTCCAAGCCTTCTTCATTGACGCTTGCACCTCAACAGTTTAGGGTTTTAGGGTTTAGGGAGTTATAAGTAGAATTCGAAGGAACGGATGTTTGAGCCCAAGCAGTGCTTTCTACAACTCTGAATATAATAACCTAATCCCCCAACCCCTCGACCCTACAACCCAAATCCTAAACTTAAACCCCCTTCCTAAGTCCCTTGAACCTCCGTGTCGGGCAACTCAGTTGAAGTGCGCGACCACTGAGACCGCCACCTTCCACCATGCCTGCAACGAACCTGGCTCTCAAAGCACTCAAAGAACGTCAGGGCTTATAAACCCTAAACCCTAAAACCCTAAAACCTAAACCCTAAACTCCTAAACTCCTAAACCCCAAACCCTAAACCCTAATAGGCCCTAGTCCTAAGCCCCAGGCCCTAATAGGCCCCCCCAAGACCCAAGGCCCTACACCGGTCTCGTAGCTGTGTCGGGGCCGAGGTGGCCAGGATTCTCCGCAAAAAAATATCCCAAAGCCAAACCCCTGACTGAACCAGTGGTTAAGGTTTCTATTTTGGGGGTTTAGGGGTTTGGGGTTTAGGGGTTTAGGGGTTTAGGGTTTAGGGTTTAGGGTTTAGAGTTTAGGGTTTAAGGGTTAAGGGTTTAGGGTTTAGGGCAGTGGCTAAGGTTTAGAACGTAGTTGGTTTCGAAGTACGCCTTTCGAAATACGCAGGACCCAACTTGAGTCCAAATGACACACATTCAGCCGTGACATACCTTGTGCCATATGATGGACCCTAGTGAGTTTAAGGCATGCACCTTATTCAAGTATACCCTAGATGAACATATCAAGGATCGAACTGGGTTTAGGGGATACTCCTCCTTTACGGAGTTGTGGGTGGGCTGTGTGGGAATACACAGTGCTTTTGGCGATACTTTAGCAAGCCCTTCACTAGGGAGGTCGGGTTCGCTTTTGAGGGATTGCGGTGTAGGTTTTGGGCTGCTTTGGGTTTTGGGCTGCTTTGGGTTTGGGGTTTGGGGTAAGCCCTAGGCCCTAAACCCAAAAACCCTTCCCTAAACCCTAAACCCCCAAACCCCAAACTAAACCCTAAACCCCCAAATCCCAAACTAAACCCTAAACCCTCAAATCCAAACTAAAGCCTATAAACCCTAAACCGCCTACATGTCGGAGGCCGAAGCCCGTAAACCCTACAAGCCCTAAACCGCCAAATCCTAAACTAAAGCCCCAAAACCCGAAAAGCGTCGGAAACCGAAGCCCGAAGAACAACAACCTCTGGGGCCCCTAAGAAGTCGACCGCAGGTTCACGGTCTTGGATTCTAAAGAGGTTTAGGGGTTTAGGGGTTTGGGGTTTAGGGTTTAGGGGTTTAGGGTTTAGGGTTTAGGGTTGAGGGGTTTAGGGGTTTAGGGTGGTTTAAGGTTTAGGGTTTAGGGTCTGAATGCTTCAAGAACCAACGCACTAGGTGACGAGGTGACCAGCACATGTAACAATAGGACAAGGCCCAACCTGGATACCTGCATTCCGACTTCTAAACCTACCTTAACCTACCAAAACCACTTTTTTGTAGGTTCTTATTTTGTCTTGTGAACCCTAATGTGGGATTGATAGGGACCCTGTAAAAAGTAGGTGCTGGTGGGTTAAGGTACACAGTCGGTCCCAGAACGGTCACGAAGACGCTTCCAACAGTTAGCAACTCTGCATGTACATCTACACACACTGGAGATGGATACACGGTTGCTACGAAAAGTTCGCGCCAAGCCCCAATGAAATTGGTACTTCCATGCTGTTGCAAGAGTATGCACTTGTCAAGTCTTGCAAGTTGGATCACAACGGATCTCCGCAAAGCCGAACTGGCGCTGGTCCTGAAAAACTTAGCACCCGAGGGAACAACAACAACAACAACAACCATGATCCTTTCTTAAGCAGGGCTTGGGGTTTAGGGTCTAGGATTTAAGGCTCATTTAGGGTTGAGTGTTAAGGGTTTAACTAGGGGTTTAGGACTTAAGGCTCATGGAATCAGACCTTCTGTAAGCCCGCCATGCCAGTGCTACGCGCCGCAGTTCACGTCGCCCAGGTCGCGCGGGACGGAAATAAATCGATTCACCAGCAGCGTCTTATCGTTCACGTAGTACCTTCGGTAGGGTTGGGGGAGATGTAGGTTTAAGGGATTGTTTGCTCAAGCTAGCATCTCAGCCTCCACAAAAACCAGCGAAACCTGAATCCTGCAGCGAAGAGCCTTGGCTACTGCAAAACTGAAGCATCCAGCCCAGGCCCAACCTCCAGAAAACAACTATAAAATTATGTTTAGGGTTTAGGGTTCAGGGTTTAAGGTTTAGGGTTTGAGGTTTGGGGTCTCGGGTTTAGGGCTTAAGACTATAAAGCTCTAAATCCCAGGTCTGGTATGATCCTGAGTGTCACCAGCCAGCTGTCACAGCTGGACACGTGATTGTCGTAAGTGGCTTCACATGACATGATCAGAAGACTCGTCATCATTATCGTGACTGCTCAGGGCTTATGTGGCGTGGAGTTTCGAGCTTACGGATGCAAGCCCAGAACCTTCTAGCCTAAACCCTAAGAAGCACCAAAATTTCATCTCGAAGCCTGAGCTATGACGCCGAGGATCGGGCCGAACCGCTGACTTTTTGTAGCAACCCCTGATATGATAGAGAAGCCGGAAGGACTACCAAGGTTGTTCCTTGTGTTTCCTTAGCATATGCACACTAGGGCCTACCCCAAAACACCCTTTTCTAATTGCTAAGGCCCGATATGGGAGTTTCCGAAAATAGGGGACCCTAATATAATACCCTAAATAGTAGGATCCTTATTATAAGGACCCCCAAATAAGGTACTTCCCTATTTTCGGAAAGTCCTAAACCCTAAACCCTGAACCCGAAACCCTATATAAACCCTAAACCCGAAACCATATAGCCAAGGACGAAAGGGGCACGAATTGTCGTCCGTCTCAGCTGGCGAGCAAGGTCGCAGTGCCATGACAGGGTTTAGGGTTTAGGGTTTAGGGCCATGACGGCGTTTACCATCTAGGGCTTGTAGGTTTCAAAATTTCAGGGGTAGGGGCTTTATGCTCTTTCATGGGTCCTGGGTCTGTGGCTTAGAGCTGACAGTAAATCTTCAAGATTTTGTAGCTTAACCAACGACAAGTTCTGCAAGCTGGGCAAGAGCAAGGAAGAATTCGCCCCTTCATCATTGCAACGGTGTGGATATCGAAATGCAACGTCATTCAAAAGCTGTACTGTGTTCAAACAGGGTCCTTATACCAAAAAAATGCAGCGAATCTGCAGGGATCTTGTTATCAACTTCTACGACTTCCTTCCCTAGATTCGACATTTAAACTCTTATTTGGCATAGGCAAATTTGAGCCTACGCTTTTCGCGGGCAGAGGCAAATCTGAAGCCGATTCTGGGCTGTATTATACGGTCGAGGGGCCATTCTGGGCTGTACATACTAGAGCCTCTTCTGGCTTGTATCATAGGGTTTAGGGCTTGTCGTGAGCTTGAATCATAGGGTTAAGGGCCAAGGGAGAATTCCGGGGCTGTAACATAGGCTGTACCGTTTAATTTACGTAAAGCTTGCTCTGGGAAGTATCATAAGGTGTTGAGATTGTCCTGGGTTGTATCATAGGGGTTCAAGCTGTAGCACGGGGTTGAGGATTTATTTTGGGCTGTATCATACACTTGAACTATTTTGGCCTGCATCGTAGAGTTTAGAGGTTATTTCCGGGGCTGTATGATAGGGTTTAGAGACTATTCTGGGCTGCTCCAT
Source organism: Symbiodinium necroappetens (assembly GCA_905231915.1). Lineage (NCBI taxonomy): Eukaryota > Dinophyceae > Suessiales > Symbiodiniaceae > Symbiodinium > Symbiodinium necroappetens. Next base: position 15,623 of record CAJNJA010070519.1, on the reverse strand, counting down.
AAGGTTTGGGGACCATCCTGGGCGTTACCAGAACCTATTCTGAGCTGCAGCAGAGCGTTTAGGGCTTAGGAGGCCTCAGCACGATATATAAGTTAGTGATTTCCCAACCAAGCTAACAACAGCTATCCCTAAATCCTAAGCCCTAAACCCAAAACCCTACACTCCCTTTAAACCCTAAGCCCTAAGCCCTAAACCCTAAACTCCCTAAACCTAAACCCTAAATCCTAAGCCCTAAACTTCCCTAAACCCTAAATCCTAAACTGAATTGGACCTGGTTCCGGCTCTCCGCCCTGCCCTGCCCCGTTCTCCGCCCGGCTCTGCCCCGCCTAAGAGAGGCGCGCTTCGGCATGAGTTACCCTAGGCTTCCAGGGACCTTATTATTGGGTCCTTAAGGGGTCTGGGGCCCTAACTATAAGGTCCTTGGAAGCCTAGAGTTACCCTAAGACTCCAAGTATACAAATAATACCCACTTTGTTGGGGTCTAAAGTCAGTAAATAATACCTACTTTGGGCCATTTGGAGTGTTAGGGTTAACATAGGGGCCTAGATAATTGCCGGGTTCCTGATTCTAAGTATAGTATAATGGGCCCCAAAACCCTCATCTAATTACTAAGGCCCCTATGCTACCTCAAATCTGTTTCAATCGCTACCTTCTTCTTGAATCCACAACAACCCCATTGTAAAACCCCTCAAAGAGCCGATATGATAACACCCAACAAACCCTCATGCTAAAATCCTCAAGGCCTAATTAACACCCCAAAAAACCACAACCCCAAACCCTGAACTAAAAACCTCAGCTCCTAAACATAAACCCAAAAGCAAAATCCAGCATCGCCTTTGAAAAGCTCCGCCGAATGGCCGAAGAGGTTCTTCCACATGGGGCCCGCGATGAAGGTCAACATCGGTAGCAGCCTTCCCGAGTCTTTTGGCTTGAGGGTGTGGGCTTGAAGTTTTGGGGTGTAGGGTCTAGGGTTGAGGGTTTGGGGTTGAGTGTTTGGGGTGTAGGCTAGGTCGTCGTTCTTTTGTATGTCGGGATTCATCGCATGGCTTCCACAACCTTTTCGAACAGACTCGAATGAGCGTTGCACCTGCTACCCTCAATTATACGGAGCACTGCTGGAATTACGACAAGACGCGGTCGGTAATTTGAGGTGTAATAAAAGCAAATTGATGAACAAAGGGATTCCAAAATGTCTGGGATTGCTCCTGGGATTTGGAGGTATGAAGGATCAACCCCATACATCTAAAGCCTAAAAACTCTTAATCCGAAAAACTTCACGCCTTAAATCCCAAAACCTGACGCCTCCACCCTCAAACCCCTAAACATGAAACTACTAAACCCCAAACCCCCGGAACCTTAAAAACTTACACCCTCAACATCCCTAAACCCTAACATATAAATCGCAAATCCGATTCTCGCGTGCCTTGCGACAAAACCATAAAGACCACCGTTAGCCATTCAGCCCCTAAAGCCCTAAACTAACCGAGCCACACTTCTTGCCGTTTTCAAATCCTCATCGAGGACTCAATCTTCGTTTTCCGGGGCTTTCGGTTTAGGTAGGTTTGGGCTTTGGGGTTAGAGGGTTCAAGGGTTTAGGGCTTTAGGGGTTAGCAGCTAGGGCTTTAGGGTTTACAGGGGATTCAAGGGTTAGGGTCTAAGGGTTGCAAGGCAACTTCCGGCTCAGGAATAAGGGCGTTGCGAAAGCTTCGTGCCCGGAATGCCCTAAACTTTTGGGGTGTCCAAGATCCCCCGGGAGCTGAAGATCTTTTGGATTTAAGGTTTGGGGTTTCGGGTTTAGGATTTCGGGTGGGGGGGGGGGGGGTTGGGGGTTTTCGGTGTAGGATTGTAAGCCAAGTTCTTTTGGTCCCGAACCAGCTGGGGCTGTCATGAAGTGTCCAAAACCGTACTGCATGAAGCAAAACACCATTTGTTGTTGAGGGCTTTTGTCTTATGCTCTCTTTCTGCAACTTTTGGCAAGGGTAGGTTTGCGGTGTTAATGCTATACCCGCTTATGGTTTAGACTCTTGTTACAGTTCTTGAAGTTGAAAATGGGGAGATGCAGGGTTTGAGGCCTCGGGCTTAGAATCAGGCACTGTCTGGAGCTTGAGGTGTGGCCTAACGCTCAACCTGAATCGATACCACAATGTGCGTTTCTTTCGGGGCGCCTCGTCTCGCGCCTATTCCGGTTGTCCCGCAGAACGTATAGATCCAAGATCTGTGGAGGACATGGGCTTTGACCAATGTTGGCATCTCTGTGCAAGGAGGAGGAACCTAAACACTAAACCCGAAACTCTAAACCCCAACAACCCAAACCCCGGGTTCAACAAACAACCGCTAAACCCCCAAAGTGGCTGAAAGGGTGTGGGCGGCCAAGTTTGATCGTCTAAACGTGGGCCTTGGAAGTTCTTTGCGTTTCATTTCCTGCGGTTCGCATGCACTGCTGGCGGTTGAAAAAGCAGGGCTGAAACTGACAACCTTAACTGCGTCAGGGTTTCGGCATGTCAAGAGTGAAGGTTTAGGGTTTAGGTTTTAGGTTTCGGCATGTCAAGATTGAAGGTTTAAACCTAGGCATGTTGACGCTTCGTGTGCTCGAAATGAAGGCCACAAGCCAAGAACGATGCTCGTAAACCCTTGGCAAGGTTTTATGTAGGCACTCCAAGGCGGGCAATCTGAGCTGTAAGGAATCCTGTGAACGGTTTAGGGTTTAGGGGCCTAAGGGTTGAGCGTTTAGGGTTTAGGGGTTTAGGGGTTTAGGGTCTTGATGTTCAGGGATCGGGCTCAAGCCTATAAGCTTACAGCTCGAGTACGGCGTAAAGGTCTTGATTAGTAAAGCTGCTGTTAAGGGTTAAGGGTTGAGGGTTTAAGGTTTACAATGAGTTCCCGCATACAAGTCGCAGTTGTTTTAGACAGACTACACGGGGTATTCTCTCCATTTCCTTGAGAAGGTCGGCACAAAAGGTTTAGATATCGCTTTGAGCGAGGCGAAAGCCTGAGCGAAGAAAACAAAAAAAAACAACGAGCCTTGCAGTAGATGCCAAGGGAATTAAGGCCACCCTGAACCCTAAATAAACCCCAACCCTAAACCTGAAACTAAACCCTAAACCGTAAACCCTAAACCCTAAAAGTGGCTGTTAGTTTGTGAGTTTGCAAGACTTTGGCCGAAGCGCCTGGCCCAAAGCCCCCCCTGAAAAGATCGGGATGGTTTTACGCAATTCGGAAATGATTCCTGCACCCAATAGGCTCCAAAGTAGTTCCTTTTTGGGTTACCTTATAGGATCCTAATACTACAATGGAGCCTCTGGGCACAGGCTTCGGTAGGGTTGAGGGTTTCTGTTCTTTTTGTTAAGTTCAGCCTGTCCTGTGGCTTTAGAGTTTGGGGCCAACAGCTGAGCCTTGTGAGCCGCCATAGACCCCTCAAAAAAACATTACCATCGAGGAAAACACGGTTTAAGGATGTTCAAAAATTGAAAATTGCCCTGGGCTCGAAGGCCACGTGCTCAGTCCCCGGATCCCGCGAGTAGCTTTCCGTATCGAAGATCTCCTGGGAGCCGGGCGCGGACGCCCGCGGGAATCCCGAGGTCATGAAGGCATTCCTTGCCGCGATTTAGCAAATTGGAGCTCATTGGTTTAGGGTTTCCTGCGGTCGTCAGCATAATATGGGCGACAACAAGAACGGCCTGCAGAATAACACGCACAACATTATGAGCCAGCTATACACATCAAAGCTCCAACAATCGTACTAGCACGAACACTACGCGTAACACAAAAGGATGGAACTGCGGATTGGCCCCCGCTTGTCAGCTGTTGGGCTTCAGTTTTGCAATGAATCCAGTGCCTCCAAAACTGCGCAAATGCTTTCGGCTAGAATGATGTACCCTAAACCCGGATCGCGGATCCGTAAGTCTCACGTTAACCCAAAGCCAAAATCTAAACCAAGCTCTGAAATCTAAAACTGAAATTGCGACACATGTAACCGAAGCCTTGGATTTGAACCTTGGGCCCGAAAAGCCGGGTCCAAATCTCCAGGCGTCTGAATAATTAGCTAGAGCATGGCATGTCGTATATCGTTACAAAACAGCTAGCTGTGTTCCTCAAAAGCCCTCAACACTGACACTCTTGTTTTTTGTCAGGGATTGAAAGCCGCGTTCCACTGACCTTTGGTCAGGAGCTCGGCAGTTGCGGTGAAATGTTGATGGAGTTGGCGGGAGCGTTCCTCTGCACAGGCATGAGACATGTTGAAACGTGAACTCTAAACACTAGACCTGTTAAGAACTAGAAGCACAACCGTTAAAGCCCTCAGGGGGGTTTGGGGTTTAGGACATGGTTTCAAAGGGTCCGGACTTGCACCGCTTTGGGCTTCTTTTGCGCTTCTCGACGAGATTTATTCATTGCAGTCTGGGGTTCAGCGGCCCGAAACCCTAAACCCAAAGAGTTTCTAAGAGTTTGGGTTGGAGGGTTTAGGGTTTCGGGTTTGAGGTTTAGGGTTTAGCACACTTGAAGGGTTACCGGGCTCCAGGGTTTAGTGAGCTTCACCGCTGTGTCGTACAGTCGCACATACACCCGGCTCTGGGATTTCGGGCTTATGTCCGAACTGCAGTCGGAAGTCCCAAACCTCAAGCTCATAAAAAAAAACCGCCCAGCCCCTAACTTTCCAAAAAGCAACCCGGATGAACCTTGGATCGTGCCTCCTTCTTTCAGCCTTAGCCTTAAGCTCAGAACTTTCAACGCCAAAAAACCTTCCCCAAATAGATCCCTGAAACATAAGCCAGAAAGAAGAACAACAATAAGGAAATGAATAAAAGCAAGAGTCAGAGAAAGAACAAAGCAATGACACAAAACAAGAACAAACCAATTAGAATAACAATAATGGGAATGAGACGAACAATAACAATAACAATAAAAGGTGATAACAAATCAGAAGGATAAGTGTAAGAATCAGACTAAGAATAAGAAAGATAATACAAACGAACATAGAAATGACACTAAAGCTAAGACCAGCTAAAAATAAAAAGACTGAATATGAAAACGCGAATGGGACTCAGACTGAGAACACAATAACAACTGATATACAAAATCAGAATAACAACAAGAATAAAAAGAACAACAACTGCAATAATGATAAGAAGACTAAGAGTAAACAAAATGATGTTAAGATGATAATAATCATGAAGTCACTAATACGAATAAGAATTGGAATGAGACTAAGACTAAGAATAACAATAAAGCCTGAAAAATGCTCAAACATAGAATATTAAGAATAATGATAAGAACAATAATAAGAATAGAAATAAAACGATGTATAAAAAACCAAAAACAATCAGAAAAAAATAAAATTAATAATCATAGACAAAATAAGAATAAGATTGAGACACAACATAAACAATAAAACACGGAGAAAAAAGGATGCTAAAACTAAGCAGAACAATAACACTAAAATGGGAAAAACAAGACTACGAGCACGAATATTAATAGTAATAACTTATTAGTAATAACATTAATAAGAGTGATAATAAAAAAAAAGATGAACCCAACAGCACGAATAACAATATAAACAAGAATAAGGCTAAACCTAAGACTAGCAAAAGCATGAAGAAGCAAGAGAAAAATGCAACAGAGTACAACAGTAAGAATACGATACGTAAGCATACGAATAACAACAGGAGAAGGAGACAGAGCAACAAGAGCAAGAAACTTAAAGAAGAGCAAGAAACGTAAAATGAAAAAATGACTATGATAATCTGAGGGTCAGAGCAAGGCATCGGAGAAAGCGTAAGCATGAGAGTCAGAGCAAGAGCAACAGCATGAGCAAGAGTAAGGGTACGAGCAAAAATTGCCGTAAGAGTAACAAACAGTAAGAGAAAAAAACAAACAGTAAAGAGTAAAGAACACAAAGTCAAACTAGTATAAAAATAAAAATCAAATGAAAACCAACGGCAGAATCACGAGTACAACCACAAGTAACAGTTGGAGCAAGGGTAAGGATGTCGATAAAACTGGAAAACAAAAGTATATAAAGAACAACAGCAAAAACTACACGGAAAATGACTGGGAGTGAGGGACGGGGAAAGAAGGGATAGAGAGAGAGGGAATGAGAGAGGCTGGGCATAAGAACAACAGCAAAAAAAGTGAGAATACAAAGTAAAGAGTAAAGGATGAAGGAAAATTAATGAGGAATAAAACAAGATTAAATCCAACAGTAAAGGCATGAACAAACTCTTCACAAACAGCCCCTGTAAACTTGCTAGCACTAACACTAAAAGAAAAAATAAGTGCAACAGAGTAGAACATGAATTGTAAACTATGGAAAGTACGGAGTTAAAAGTACAGAACAAAAGCAGTACAGACAAATTTAAAACCAAAAGCTAAACATGCTAAGTAAAGAGCAGCGAAGAGTGAAGGGTAACAGCGATTATAACAGTAAGGATAAAAGCACAATAAAAACGACTGGTATGACTTAAACTGAGAGTGGCGATCAAGGATGAAGCAGTAGAGAGTAGAAATAAAAAACCAAGTCGAAAGGGTAAAAATGGAAGGAGTAGAGGGCAAACACAAAAGGGTGAAGAGTCAGCGCAAAAGAATAAGACTAGGAGTAAGATTACGAGAGAAAATGAGAAACACAGTAAGAATACGACACGTAAGCATACGAATAACAACAGAAGAAGGAGACAGAGCAACAAGAGTAAGAAACTTAAGGAAGAGTAAGAAACGTAAAATGAAAAAATGACTACGATAATCTGAGGGTCAGAGCAAGGCATCGGAGAAAGCGTAAGCATGAGAGTCAGAGCAAGAGCAACAGCATGAGCAAGAGTAAGGGTAAGAGCAAAAATTGCCGTAAGAGTAACAAACAGTAAGAGAAAAAAACAAACAGTAAAGAGTAAAGAACACAAAGTCAAACTAGTATAAAAATAAAAATCAAATGAAAACCAACGGCAGAATCACGAGTACAACCACAAGTAACAGTTGGAGCAAGGGTAAGGATGTCGATAAAACTGGAAAACAAAAGTATATAAAGAACAACAGCAAAAACTACACGGAAAATGACTGGGAGTGAGGGACGGGGAAAGAAGGGATAGAGAGAGAGGGAGTGAGAGAGGCTGGGCATAAGAACAACAGCAAAAAAAGTGAGAATACAAAGTAAAGAGTAAAGGATGAAGGAAAATTAATGAGGAATAAAACAAGATTAAATCCAACGGTAACGGCATGAACAAACTCCCAACAAACAGCCCCTGAATATTTGCAAAAACAAAAATGGCGGCATGCGTAAAAGCAAGACTAGAGCTGATACTAAAAGTAAAAATTAAAACAGAAAACAAAGCCTAAACACAACAGATTAAAATAGAAGAACCACCCGTAAAAAATAAAAAGACAAGCGTAACGAGTAAACCGTAACGAATCCAGAGTGAGCGTCGGATTGGGGGCACGCATACGAATAAAACTAAAACTAAAGCGAACACTAAAATCAAACACGAAACTGCGACTAGAGGAAGAGTAAGACTATTAGTAAGAGCAAGCACAACAGTTTAAGAGCGGAAGTTGAAGTAAGAGGAAGAAGCAATAGCATGGGGAAGAGTAAAACAATCGTAAGAGTATGAGTACGATGAGTACGAGCAAGAGCATGCGTAAGGATAAGAGGAAGAGTAACACTAAAACAAAGCGCAAGGATAACAATAAGAGTAAAACGCAGATTGTAACAGTAAGAGTACATGTAAGACTAAGAAACATGGCAGAAACAAGATGAAGACTAATTGCGGCTAGGTGTGGGATTAGGACTAAGACTAAGAACTAAGAACTAGGAGTAAACATGAAAAAGGGCAGGCGTAAAGAGTAAAAACAAGAGTACACAGTAAAGAATAAACAAGGTCAACAGCGACAGTAACACTAAGAGTACAAGCAACAATAAGAACACTAACGGGAAGAATCAAACTGGGAGTAAAGGCAAAGAAATGGTAAGGGCACGGGCGAGTGTGACAGTCACAGTTAGTGCAGACAAGAACACGAGGCAAAGACGGCAAGGAATAAACAACAAGGGGTAACACGTAAAAACAAAAGTAAGGATAAGGGCAAAGGTAAGGGCGAGAGCTAACACCGAAAGAGGCAAGGGTAAGAGTAAAAGTAACATCACAAGCAGGTAAGAACAAGAGTGGGAGTCAACATCAAAGTAAGAGCACAAGTAAACGGTAACAAGCAAAGAAAAACCTTGTAATACAAATGTAAGGAGCGAATAAAAAGTAAAGATTAAGTGTAACAGCAAAAGTTTGGCTAAGAGTAAGATTGAAACAACAACAAAACACAGACTAGGACTACGAGAAATTCTCGCGGTCATGAAACGAGTAACAGTATCATTAAGACTAAGATTGAGACCAAAACTAAAGCTAGGCTACAAGCAACACGACGGGGAGACGAGCAAGAAAAAGACTAAGACTAAACTACAAAGAACAAGATCAACACACATAATCCGTAGCTGAAAAATACAACTAAACGCACCAGAAGTAAAAGCGAGAGCAACAGGAGGAAGAAGAAAAGGACGAGGGTGAGGACTAGGAATATGAAGGGAACGAAAGGGAAGAGGAAGGTGAAAAGGAAGAGAAGCAGGAGTAGGAGTTGGCGTGGGCGATAGCAGGTGCAGGAGTAGGAGTAAGACTAAGAGTAACAGTAAAAGCAAGCGCAAGCGTGAACGTAAGCGCAGAACTCAGACGAAAAGCAAGAGCAAGAGTAAGAGTAAGAGTCGGAGTAGGAGCAACATGAAAAGTGAAAAGTAAGAGTAAGAGTGCGAGTAAGAGTAAGAGGAAGAGAACCTGTAACAGTAAACGTAAGAGAAAGAGTAAGGGTATGTGTAAGAGTAAAAGTAAGAGTAAGAATAAGCAACACTAATAGTAAGAGTAAGGGTAAGAGTACCGTTAAAGGTTAGAGTGAGCGTAAGATTAAGAGTAAGAGTAAGGGCAAGGGTAAGGACAAGGCAAGGGTAAGGGTAAAGGCTAGAGTACGGGCGAGAAGTGTAAAAGTAAGAGAAAGAGTAAGAGTAAAAGGTCAAAGTAAAGGTAAAAGTACTAGCAACAGTAAGAGTAACAGTAAGACTAAGAATAAGGGTACGACTAAGCAGGCAAGGGTAAAAGTAACAATGAGAAAAAGAGTAAAGCACGAATAAGAATATGAGTATGAGTATGGATATGGGTATAATTATGAGTATGAGTAAGACAAGAAGAGAGGAAGAGACGACAACACGAAAAGACGAAGGCAGGATGAGAGGAAGAGACACAGGGAGAGAGGCAAACAGAAAGCGAGAGAAGGACAAAAAGTGAAGGAGAACGAGAACGAGTAACAGAGTAAGAGAGCAAGAGAGTAAGAAAGCAGGAGAGCAAGAGGGTAGGAGAGTACGAGAGAAAGAGCCTAACAAATTAAGAGAGTAAAAGAGCAATAGAGCAAGAGGGTAAGAGAGTACGGGAATAAAGAAGTAACAAAGTAAGAGCAAGAGAGTACGAGAGTAAGAGTGCAAGAGTGCAAGAGTGTGAGAGCAATCTCAGACTGTGAGGACGAGTAGTAATAACAAACGTAATACCGTCTAACAAAAACATAATATCCATACTAGTAACATATAACAACTAAACGAACAAAGCCATGAACCTGCAGCCGACAGCGCACAACATCAGTGTAGAGAACCCCAGTACATGAACCCGAAACAATAGAACACAATAGCCGCTCTGAGCGCCCACAACCCCATAAGCTGTAAACCGGATAACCTGACAACCCTACAGCCCAATCAAGTAACCCACAGTTCCAAGACCAAGAGAGCTAGAAGCCCAAGAACCCCAAAAGTCTACAAAGCCCCGATTCACTTCCTAAGGCCCTGTTCAAAGCCCATCAACCTTACAAAGCCCCGATTAAAACCCAAGGGCCACGCAAGCAAGGCGCCAGATTCATGTAGGGGCGAGCCAGGTCCAGATCTGGCAGCACCTCGGGATTGAGGTTTCAGTTTAGGGTTTAGGGTATAGGGTGCTTCGGGATGGGTATTGAAATTTTGGGGACCCGTTACCCTGAACCCTTTCAGTGCTTCCGGATGGGTTTTGAGATTTTGGGAACCCCAAAACCCGTTCAGTCTTTCGGGATGGGTTCGGGGTTGAAGGATTTCGTGATTCGTGGCCTCATTGGGGGCTCGAGAACAAGCCCACTGCATTTGTAGAGATTCTTTCGTTACCGTGATCCTTTTTGGTTAGGGCTAGTGTACGGGGTAAGCATGCTTTACATAAGAACTGAGGGATTAAGGCTGATGAAGGGTCTCTGGGGCCTGAATCCCCAAACCCCACAACCCCAAATCAAACCCTACACCCCAAAAAACCCTATACCCAAGAAGCTCCTAAGGCTTCAAACCCGAAGCACGGAGTCTTTTGAAGGCGCAGAGCTGGATCCTCGATGCTCAACACGCCGTCTGCCGTTCGCGCCCGGCGTGCCTGTCTGTGCCCTCGGCGAGGGGACACCTGGCGTCCCCGTTTGGGGCTTGGGCAGAGAACGCAATACCCCTTAATTGAGGAATACACCTTAAATCATAATATTAAGGCCCCTATAATTTACAGCAGTTTCCTTAATTAAGCGGTATTGGGTTCTCTGAATGGGCAATGTTTAGGGTTTAGGGCTTGCCCTCGGCGACCTGACACGTGGCACAACCCACCCCTACATGCTAAAATCAATCTTTCAACTTGGCTATCCATAGGCTCCAAAGTAGTTCCTTCTGGTGATCCTCAATATAAGCCGCAAAAAAGAACTACAATGGAGCCTATGGGTAAGGTTTAGAGTTTACGATTGCTTGTTTAGGGTTTAGAGTCCAGGCGTTTAGGGGATTCGGGGTTTACGGGTTCCGAGTGTGCGAGGATCGGGTGTTCGGGCTGATCGTATATAGAGTAGGAAGACCTTTTTCAATGACGGGACCCTTATGAAGACATGTTTGAGCCTGTTCATGCGGGATTCATAGGCTGTTCCAGGGTTCCGGCTTTAGGAAACAGAGTTTAAAGGATTAGTCGCTTCTGCTGCTTTCCAGACAGACGATCCCTCGAGTCATACAGAGATCCTTACTTGCCACGTGAGAATTATCGAGTTATCATGACCGAAGTGGCCAGACTAAACATGCCCTGATGATCAGAGAAACTGCCCGACTTCAGAGCAGAACTGCGCAATCGGTGAAGTCAATGCCTGCGGCCTGCGTCATTAGACTCACGAGTTGCTAATGCAAGCCACCTGCTCTGCATCCCAATCGAAGACATCCTTGGATACGAAGGAGGATGCAGGAAACAGATTCACCACATTGTCAGCAGAGTCACCTCAGTGCCTGGCCACGGCATCTACAACCCCACAAACCACACATGACATCTTGCATAACAAGGGTCGGCATAGAATTGGAATACGCCACGAACTATGCGCGGCAGGTCCTCGTCGATCGTCGCGTCGCGCTGTCGAAGATCATTGACGTGGGACATCTGGATGAGCTCTGGAGCCTGCCCAGTGCAACATTGTCGCAGATCTGCTGCTTGAAGTTATGCAACATCGACAACTACCGACAACTACGTTTTGTTACGAAATCCGCCCCAACTGACTTTCCAAATCATGCCTCTCCAACTTGCCCAGCCACCGCCGGCTCGAAGCACTGTGCTGCAAATATTGCCATGCATGAGAATCCCAATCCAGACGGGAAGCCATCTTGCTGTCCATAGACACCGCGCCTGCGAATGATCGGCTCGCGCTTTACTTACCCATCAGTTGCACAAGACTGCAGCCGAAACAAGCCACTTGCTTCTACTGCAAGCACCCTACAATGTTATGCAATGCTCATGCGAGAAGCCTTAATAACCAACCCTTCTGAGGAACTTGACCATTTTCTTGAAAGGCTTGTTGAACATGTCGGGCGGCCTCTGCGCCCATGTCTTCAAACACAGGCAGCTTCTCGCCAACATTGGATGTCCAATGTGCAGATGGCGGGCAATGAATGCAGACTTTTGGCAACCTTCACGGTTTTCTGCCGACACATCTGCCTTCTTGCCTGGGCTTCTCGACTGAAACTGGCGGCACAAGGGACACTTGAAAAATCTGCTGGCAAGGCAAAAAGACATTGCATCTCCAAAAGACATAGTGCCGCAGAGAAGCCACATGGCAAGATCATCCTCAAGAGTGGGCGCTTGGCTTCTGAGACGAAGTCCAAGATCTCCACACCTGGAACCTGCCAGCACTTGGTGTGTACGTACACCAAACAACATAAATATGGGAACCTGACTAAAAACACCGTGGGTCTTTATCAGGGCTCTTAACATGAATCCTAATATTTTGGGTGTAAGAGGGCCAGGGTTTCTTAATTAATAAGGCCGTACTTGGCAGTACTTATTGCATTGTGCTGAGCTGTGGTTGAGATGCGGCCTGCACCAATAATCCACGCACTTTGCGAAGCAGTCGGCGCTGAAAATCCTTCGTTAGACACTCAGACAGCCTGTGCCTGTGCATGCAAAACTACGGTACATGTCATCTCCCAGCTGCCACATATTTCTAGAAATCACGTTGCGACAAAGACAAGGATCGGGATTCTTGCACATCATTCACCGGCTTTGTCTTCATGATACCGCCGACAAGCACAAAAAAGGCTGGTTTCCAACAAGCTTGGGCATTTCTCAATTGAGCGTATGATGCGTTGAGTTTAAGGTTTAGGTTTAGGGTCCTCGGTGGGACACGCACTGATCGTCGTAGTCTGACTACAGGAGCTGGTCGTTTCTTGGCATTGCGTCTTTCGAAGACCGGTCCCGAATGCCTAGGCTCCTAGGTTTTTCTGCCCGCGCCTTCACACACTATGACCAAACTGCGATGCGAAGCTTCACCATCGCTGTTGCCGGGACTGGTGCGGGCAGCATTGGTAAGAACAGAAAACAGCTAACGCTGGATTATAGCAATGCAGTAAAATGCGTCATAAACCAATGCCCTGAAGACAGAGTCAAAAAGGGTCAAGATCAGAAACAGCACGGGGCAGCGAGCGCTTCACCACAACGACTTGCAACATATTTGTCCGGTGTGGATTTCGCAGTGCAATCCTGCAAAATTGGCTGCGGGACATCACACCCATGTTTCGCCTCACGTTTTAGTTTACGCGTGAAGAGGCCGAGATGACCAGGTCACACATGAAGAAGCCGACACATGGCCAAAAATCAAAAATGTGGGGTCTGGCAGCATGCTTTGACTTAACGGGTTGGAGCAATGCATCGCTTCTCTGTGTGAGCCGATGGGTTGTTTGGAACAGGCTTGCCATGCAAAACATATCCCAGAGTTCATGCACACTCGGATCGCTGCATTTCGCAATGACAGCTGTAGAAGGGGAGCAGCTGCAGAAACCAAGGATTGTGACAAGGCATTCCGCCATTGCTTTGCATTCGTCAATGCACAAAACCAATGACCCTGCTATACATGGCGCAGCACTGCCATTGAAGACGTCATTGTAAGCGTTTTAACTAAGGAAATCATATCCTCAAGTCATCGCTAAAGTCTCCTAAAGATGGTGATGGCTCGCGCCTTCGCGCTGCGAGTGCTCAATTGTCGGAGGCGGAAAAGGTTTGCGAAGAACATTCCTAGTTGAAGCGATGCGCTGTTGAGATCCAAACTCCGAAGCTGCCTTGCATTCTGCATTGATTGCGGGGCTGGGCTGCTGTTTAACAGCGGTGCGGTTGTCGTGCCCTAAGGTTCTATCTGAAGTAGCAAATCCATGCAAGTCAATTAGTAAAGGAGATTTCGGCAACACAACACTGTTTTGCTTCGATGGGCTTTGCTACGGGGTAAATGCACAAAAAATTGGAAACGACATCTCCTGCATATGTTTGTGACGGGGTGTTAGTTGGTGGCTGTATTCAACTTTGATGGATCGTTGTGTGCAATACGTGTAATAGCACGGTTGCACACAATACTTGATAGCATCAACTTGGCTGGGTGGGTTGTTTCACACAAGAAGCACGGGGTTGCAGGCAATACATAGTGAACTAATTCGGCCGTGACAGGTCGTTTTATACACTGCATGTTGCAGACAATGCTTGGTGGCACCAATTTGGTGGGGACCGGTCGTTGACGGTCGTTGCACATTAGATACGAAGTCGTCGGCAATACTTGTAGATTCATTCGGCTTTGATTGTCCGCTTTGCACACCGCATGTAACTACTGAGATTGCAAACAATACATGATAGCATCAATTTGCAGGAGCCGGTTGCTTCACCTAAAAAGCAAAGTGTTGTAGGCAATACTTCATGATTTTATTGCGCACCACATGTAACTAGCGATATTGGGAACAATACTTTAAAACATCAATTGTGCAGGGAGCGGTTGTTTCATAAGAGAAGCTCGGCGTTGTAGGCGAAATTTTTTGCACTAATTCGGCTTTGACTGGTCGTGTTCTACACCGCGCATTTCTAACAAGAGTGCAGACAATGCTTGATGGCATCAATTTGGCGGCGACCAGTAGTTGCACATTAGACGTGCGGGTTGCTAAGCAACAAAAAACTCGGTCTTGCGAGCTCGTTGGCGCACAATCGTTGTTAGCAGTATTCTGTTTGGACGGTCCTTTTGCGTACGATTAACATTGATGAGGGCAACACTTGATAACATTATCTTTCTCGGACTGGTCTCGGCGCGTATGGGCAACGAAGGAAAGCAATACTTCGCGACACGTTTTTGCGAACTAGTTCGACGAGTCGCTCGTGTAGGGTTAGCATTGGTGTGGGCAACACTTGGTAGCATTATCTTGCTCAGACGGGTCTCGGCGGGTATGAGACACGGAGATGTAAGCAATACTTCGAGGCACGATTTTGAGAACTAGATGGACGGGTCGCTCGTGCAGAGTTAGCATTGGTGCGGGCAATACTTGATATAGCATCATCTCGCTCAGGCGGGTCTCGGGGGGTATGTGCAGAGAAGTGTGAACAATATGCCCAACACTATTTGCTAACTGTTTGCTGTGGGCAGTACTTGATAGCATTATTTTGATCAGACGGGTCTCGGCGGGTGTGAGCAACGAAGATGTAAGCAATAATTACTTCGTGACATGATTTTGCTAACTGGATGGGTCGTTCGTGTAAGGTGAGCATTGGTGCGCGCAGTACTTGAGTAAACCTCATCTTGCTCAGGCGGGTTTCGGCGGGTATGAGCAGCGAAGATGTGAGCAATAATTATTTCGCGACATGATTTTGCTAACTGGTTGGAGGGTCGTTCGTGTAGGGTTAACCCCGGAGTGGGCAAAAACTTGTTATCATTATCTTGCTCAGACGGGCCTCGGCGGGCATGAACAACGAAGATGTAAGCAATAC
>CAJNJA010070508.1:0-22269 GCA_905231915.1 Symbiodinium necroappetens | reverse complement strand
CCCCCCCCCCCCGCCCCCACCCCCCCAGATAGTCTGGGGGAATTGTGCAATACTTACGCATAGCTCTGATGTTTCGCCCTCTGGCTTGGGCTCATCCGGCATGTCATACGGTCCTTCTTTCACCTTCTGCACGGTTTTGAACCACAAGTCCTCGCCTAGGACATGCCACAACAAAGTCTGTATAGATTCGTAAATCGACCTTGAAATCATCTCATCGAGTGCATCACGGATTTTTCGCCAATGTTCCAACTTTCATGTTTACAAGATCCGTCCAGCTTGGGCCCAAATTGAGCATTTCGACCTTCGCTTAGCTACTTCGCAATGAAAACGAACATAATTTCGCATCAAGTAATGGGAAGCCTTCATTATTGGATCATTTTGCCGAAAACAGAATCTCAAGTGTGTCGGTATACGTGGCCATGTAGATGTTGGAGCCAACCTTGTCTCAATAAGTGCATGACATGGTTGATGCGCAATGTCGACGGACATCAAAGAGAGTGAGCACCTTAACACCACATTGTAAATGCAGATGTGTTGGCAAGTGCGGTCAGGCGCTTCGACTGGTGATACTGGTGGCTGTAGCAGCCAGGATTCTCGCAAACGATATTTAGCCAAGTGTTTCCGTTGACATGACCTTGGTCTAAAGTGGTTCAACTTGAGGACGCGCAGTGCCGCAAGTTGACGGAAGCGGCTTGCATGTGTTTTATGGCGTTTGTGGGATTTGTTTGTGTGAGGAGACTTGCTGGCAGTGTAGACAAAATCTCAGGTCTGCATGAAGCAAGCAGCACGTTTGGAACAGATGCATGACGATCTAGACAAGGCAGACTTCAGTGTGAGGATGCAGCGTGATGCTTTGTTGTGGTCAGTTTGTCATAGTTCGACTTTTCAGAGGTCGCAATGCATGTTGAAGCTGAATTGTGCAAATCCTTGACGAAAATAGGAGATGTTCACAGTGAACTTTGGCGGTTGTCAGGCGAAGCAGAGTGAACAAGACGCTCGCAAGGCAAGCGCATGTGATTGTGCTTAAAGCCACTGGCACTGTTGCTTCGTCGCGCAATTGATATCAGGAGCTCGAAAGATCACGTCAAGCTTTGGAGTGGGAGCCTTTTTGGTTCATTTTCCCGCTAAAAGTGCTCGCAGTCATGGCTCGTGTTGAGGCAAGAGCGTGCGGAGTTCGGAGACAAAGTGGAGCAAATGGCTGCGTTTCAGGCTGCCACACTTTTGGGTCTTTTGTTGTGATGACTGGTGTCGTAGTTTTCCTCCGCTACTTGGAGTTTTCATGCCTTTCAGTGGGCATCACACAGCAAGGAAGCTTGAAAGCAGGAGTTGTGTTGAGACTGCTGCACAGGCCGCATTGCAAAGAGAAAATGATCTTTTGTTGGAGGCATGGCAGTGCTTGTTGCTCGGTCGAGTCACGTCGTTGAGCAATCTCGAGCTCGTTCGACAGACATGCACACATGTATAAGCTGCCCAGTGACAGCTGCAGCGTCGTGCATGAGGAGCTCATCTCCGTCTTGGGTAGGACAAAGGCCGCTCAGCATTCAAATGGCGACAATTCCACTGATATGGTTAAACCGAACGTTATACTTTTCACGGCGCATGAGCGCATGCAGCACTGTTGCACTGAGGCACTTAGAGCAGAGATGGCCCCTTCGCGGCACTGGGGTTCTTTTGCTATGCTTTAGTGTTCCCGGTCCAAGGTGTGGCTGCAGCGCTTCCTTCCTGCAGCTGACCGTATCTTGACAAGTCACCCACGCAAACGATTTCAGCCCGACAACGATTGACTGTTGATGAGAAACCATGACACGCAGCATGTTCGCAAAAGCTGAACAGAATTTCCAGAGATCCCAACAGGCTTCAGCCACACACTCAGCCCCATCCCAGGCTCCACTTCGACCAGCAAGCCATTGCAGAATGGGACGTGGCAAGGAATCCTCGCTTGCATGGCTTGAAGGCTTGAACTGAGCCTCGTGAGTGTTCTTGGACTCCAGGATGCGGGCCGGCTGCAGGTCTTTCTTCGCCTTCAACCCCACAGGCTGCATAGTTGTGCTTCGTTTCCAACGCCCGCCTTTTCCTCAGTCGGAGTGTCTGACGAGGTCGTACCACCTGCTGCCTTCGCAGGTGTGTGGAGGCCGCTGGCTTCAAATTAGTCTTACTGTTTCTTGCTGTTGCTGTGGTGGCAGTGGGAAGCTACGCAGTCGTTCAGACTGAGCTATAGTGAATTGCTTGCTTGAGCACGAGCCTTGTGCAAGGCAGGGAAGTTTCTCTGCTGATCCATCTGTTCCAGTACGCCGTGCATCGGAAGCGACTTGGCTGCAATCCTTCGCTCGTTGTACAATATGAATCGGACCTACTGCAAAGTGGGGGGCACTGTGCAATTGGCAGACTTTGCCTCCGTGTCTCCCCGGAGGCGGTTGGCAGAAAACTTGTCCACCTGCTTGGTGTGAGTGCCACTGACTGTGTGCTACAGCCAACTCTACGGAGATTTCGTATCCAGGTCAACGAGCGCAGCCCCCCGGAAGCAGCGGCATTTTCTGCTTGCCGCTTGGAGGAAAAAGGGAGAATCCGCAAAGTGGGTCTGGAGCAAAGTCCTGCTGCGTACGAGGCAGGCCTGCCCTGGCCCACCAGCAGAGAAGCCCTGTCTTCGTGTGAAAAAGAGTGCGAATCACACTGACGCACACCCATCATACATAGAATCTTACCAGGTCATACCATCTTGCAGTTTTGTGAGCGTCCTGTCCGTTCAATTGATCCTGCTGCTTCGGCTCCGAAGGGATGCAAATAGCGCCTTGGGCAATGGCTGAGAAGGTGGCACTTCAGCGGCTTAAAGGCTGCAAGGATCGGACATGAAGGCCGATGGGAAGAAGTGTGGAGTTCTCCGACCGATGCGAGCTGCTGCCCGAGGCTTGCAGAGACTGACGAGCCAATGCGTTCCAACCCGAGTCTTGCAGTGCACGGTGCCAGCTGAGAAGAGAGTGAGTCCCCCAGGAACGGAAGCTGGGCTCCTGCCTGAGCACATGCTCTTGAGCAGACACCAGACACTGTACACTGGTAAAGATCTCGAGATCAGTCAGGTTTTTGCCGAAGACCGGCACCAGCGCTTGGGTTCCTCGACTGGTTCCTCGGGTGCCAGAGTCTCCGCCGAAGGCCCTCAACTCGGATCTCCTTTGCATCTTGTGGGAGACTTCTTGTCTCGGTTCTTTTCAAAGATCATCCAGGCGGCCCCTCGTCGGCGCTTGAGGCATCATTCAGAGACGCCCGCTGAGGTTCCCCGCCCCCATGTTAACTTGTAGCACTTGGGTCTACCGTGGACCTGGTGCGAGGATCTGTCCGTGGTTGCCTTGCCAATATGGTTAGGCAGAGGCCTCGGAGCGCATGGTTCTCCCTCCCCACTGTGTCGGCAGCACATCCTCCGCATTTCAACTGCGACTGAAACTTGCGACCTAGGCAGTTCAAGCCAGGAGATCGTTCTGCTCAAGGACATAAAGAGCATAGTACCTCGGCAGCACGGCAACTGCGTGTTTATCGAAGCGATTGGATTCATTCACGGTCTTTCTGCTCCAACGATTGCAAGCATCAGTCATGCTTTGGTTTTTGCTGGCTTGAGGTTCCGGAAGACCTTCATCAACACGTCTTCAGCTTGGCATGCAGTAATGTGACACTTGACTCGGAACACGTTTGCAGTCGGCAGCAAGAGCATGTGTCTCTCCGAGGATGATGTTATTGCGATAGAGGAGGCAGAATCAGATGCGTCGCTTGGAGCTCGAGCTGCCCTTGCACTAGGCTTGCAGCAGCTCCATAATGCCAAGGTTCTGTGCCGCTTACCGGCGATTTGTTGATGCTGCAGAGCATCTGGAACAGGTCTGGCGCCCAAAGAGATGGAGTACCTCAGGATTTACGCAGTGAGAATCCTCCAAACGTGAGGCTGCCACGCATGTTGTTCCATCGCCGTGGTTTATTGCATGTTAGGGACGGTTTATCGTCTTTTGCTCGCATTGGTCTCGGGCAGCACGCAAGCCTGGCCCGCCTATCTGAAAGTGTGTTCCCTTCCTTTCTGATAAGACCAGATGAGCGAACATGACAAATTACACGGTGTCTTTCAAGGCGATCTGTGTTCGACAGCAGCTTCTGGGAGACGACCACGAAGAACTCTTGGTCTCGATTGAAAAGTACGTCCCGGCACTCAGCATGGAAGCTAGACTGTCATTGACGGCGCAGCTACTCTCCTGTATCGCTTCCTGCTCCGCATCTCTGCATGGCATGCTGTTTGGTGCCGTGGCAAGAGGCTCTGGGTGGGGTGTAGGTGCAGCGGAGGAGTGTTTGCCTTTGACAAGAGCCGCTATGGGCAGCACAGCACACCAGCGGGAGCTGTCCTCAGCACCCTTTGCCTCAGTTCGTGTTGTGAATTTTTATGTTACGCAAGGGCTGTTCGGCCTGAACCAAGGATGGAGTTCCACTGATGAGGAAGAATCTGTACCTTGCCACCGAGCCCGAAGAAGCTCGACAGGCTGCTCTGCGACTTCGAGCACTTGGTCTTGAGCCTCCGCGCGCACATCTTTTCAAAAAGTTGGCGCAGCAAGCGGAGTCCGCGCAGAGCCACTCTCGAAAAGAGCAGGCCGGGGGCCCGAATGGGCCCGATGTTGTGATGTGTCCCACCGCCGATCTCTGCATACCAATGCTGTTTCAGGATATCGCTAGTTCGCCGATGTTCCTGCGCCCCAAGCTGAGAGAGTTATGTCAGCGGCAGTCAGCGGCCTTCATCATGTTGGCATGTACCAGGAGGCGGAAGCCGTAAAGCGAGAGCTTTGGACCAAGGTCGACGAGGGTTTGATCTCTGAGTCGAGGCAGCTTTGACTAACGAGAACGAGGAACCTGTTTCCACACTTGGCTTGTGCTTCGTACGATCTTAGAGCCGTTAGTGGATTTTCTCAGCCTCTGCCTGCGCATGGGTCGGCCTGGATCTATAGCAACGGCAGGGCTGCCCCCCCCGGCATGCCCAGCTTTCCTGCACTTGTTTTTCCCATGCTGCATGTCTGTCGGTGAGAGCCGGAGTTGTCGGTATGCAGCTGCCCGCCGAATTCAGTGGGTTGACCGTGGTACAGCACGTTTTCGGAGCCATGAAGATGGCATCCGTATGACTGACAGCCATCGGATGGCAGCACGATACTTAAGAAGCAAGCGTCGTGACTGCCGCAGACTTACACTGCCGCCGACGTGGCCCAAAAGGCTTGCGATGTTCGCCTGCTGTGTCGCTGTGTCAAAGCATCATTGAGCTGGCCCGGGCAAGAGCTCTGACCAGCCCGAGGTTGTCTCATGCAACGCTTGGGGCGTGCAGTGCTTGAGCGCAGGCGAGCATACATGCAGACAGCTTGTTGGCTGTCCCAAACTCGTTCAGTGGTAGGCAACTACATAGCTGCCCTCGAGCTTTTCAAGAAGGCCGAGGCAGAGAATCTTCTTTCGGACAAAGCGCAGCATTACATTCTGGAGTTCAGAGGCCATGACAGAAGCTGACAATGTGCCCAACTTCAAGCGTCGAGTGGTCCTTCGTGCCGTGACCTTCAACAACCTTTGTTGCTCCCAGTCCGAAATTTTGGGTATGTGTTGAGTTTGTTTTCACAGCAAACATAACATAATTATTCGATCTGTTGCAGTCATCTGCCGGTACTCCGAAGGTTATTACCGCACACGAGGGAAGTTGAATGCCGCCCTCCAGCCGCCAGTTGCAAGTTTTGAAGTGTGCATTCACCTTTTACTGGCCAGTCTACAGCAAGTTCTGAAGAACCTACACCTGCTTGTGCTAGCCTGTCCCTATGAGCAGTGTTGGCATGCCAAGGTTTGCTGAGAAGGCATTGAAAATTGAAGAGAAGTACAAAGAAGCCGACAGTCCGGCAATGGGCCCAGGAAAGCGGCCTTTGCCACACCCAAGGATGCTCTGAAAAGCTCTGTTGCGCAAAGCCACTGCAAAGGCCCGCAGCTACCTGAACTATGGAGTTCTTCTTAGCAACAGCGGCCCTGCCCTCACTGCGCAAAGCACTGTTATGCATTATGAATTGTCATTTCTTTCTTCTGTTTTCGGCTCTTTTCTCTCTTTGTTAGCTCCCTGCTGCGGCCGAGGCCGACATGGCGAAGCTCTAGAGCGTGTGGAGAGAGCTTCTTGGAAGCATGGGTCCTCGCAGTGATTGGGGTTGCACAGTTGCACATCAAGCGTTTTGTTTTTGTGCGGACTTGTGAGCATGGAGTGGGGTTGGAGGTACCTCCTGATTCTGACATGATGCAGTTGAGTCACAGTGGCATGGCAAGAGAACGCAAGAGAGATGTCACACAGTCGCAGAGGCTGTCGCAGTTCTCCTTGATCAGCACCGGCATGAGGAAGCTGAGGCAGAGTTGCAAGCTAGAGTCGATGTATGATCTTGTGTGCATCCCTGCCAAGTAATCCATTGGTTTCATGATTCATGGATCTTAGAGGCGACTCAGAAGCCGGAACCCACAGAGATTTCTCAATTGCTGGTAGTGCGGCGCTCGGATGTCCACGGCAAACCAAAGAGACACAGAGGCACATGCAAGACCTGTGCAGGTTGCTCACTACAACATGTTTGTGGAGCATCTGCATCTGAAGCAATTTGCGAGCAGTCTGGGACTTCAGCATGGCACACTCAGAGGCTCCCATAATTTGACTTGCTCGCCTTCCTACACCGAGGCCTTCAATGTCTGCAGCGTGCTGTCTCCGTCGCCCAGAACAAACTGGGAACGTCTTGTCCCAAAATCGTCTTGCGAAGGGCGGGGATCATGGCCCACGGCAATCTAGCGCTCACCGACTTCTCGCTTCAGGTCTCACACGCTGACGACAAAGATGCAGGAAGTGCACGCCGAGGCTCAAGCAAGGCTTGAGCGCAAGGCCAGGCACCTAACCATGGCTTGTGGAGAGAGTCGGTCATTGCTACAGTTAGAGGAAGTTGTCATGGCAGTGTCTTAGCTGGCTGGGCTGTGCAGGGGAGCATTTCTCTTGACCAGGCTTCGGCAGAATGCTTTCGCACGACGGCCGCAGCTGTGGAGTCGTCCCCCGTGTTCTTTCACTACCAGGACCTGAAGACCGGTGAGCGTTTCTTGCAGATCCCCTTTGTGCTGCCTACCAGGACGGACATTGTCATCCCTGGCAAAAGGTTCACCTCTCGCAAGCTGACGCTGCACGCGTGCCGTCCTCGGTCGGACCTACGCTGCCCGAAGTAACGCACGTCGTTGAGTCTGCCATCGCCTGTTTTTCTTCTTCTGAGTTCGTCCAAGGCGCAGGAGATCTTGGCGGATCAGAAGCAGATTACGCTTCGCCGCCTTAGGCAGGTCTGCTCCGATGTGCTTTCTCAGCTGGGAGCGGCTCGGTGGAGGCCCCCGGATCCAAGGCCTCCAGAGAAGCCGCGGATTAGGAGCCGCAGGCCAGATCAGAGTGAGGGATTCAGCATCTTAACATATCTTAACACTTAAAGAGTGCAAAAAACCCCAGGCCGAAGCAGCAACGAGCTTGGAGAGCTTGGATGGAAACACCTTGCTAGTAAAGAACCGAAGCAGAGCCAAGGACCAGCAGGCTGCCGGCCATTGGGGTGGAGGTCACGGGCCGTCACTTGCAGGAATGGACCTAGCCTTCACTTGGATGGAACACGCTCCAGCATCAATCCAAGGCTTCTGGGAGTCTCATCCAAAGCTGTTGGACACGGAGGGATACGCTGGCTCGCCCATTCTGACACAGCAGGCCAGTCTGATTGGCTTTGTGCTTGTGAATCTTGATGGGAGAGGCTGTGCTTTTGAGGCGCATGGCGCGCAGCCGATGGTCGAAGTCCTCGCACTGAAGCAGCTAGCTGGAACCAGTCCACGCGGCGGACGAGGCGGGTGTGCAGAGCCGGACTGGGGCGTCACGCGGTGGCTTGGCTTACTGGCCACGCCTGGCGAGGTGGTGCCGAGAGAGAAATGCCGGAGCCTGTGTGTGGTCGAACTGCACTGCTACTGGTAGCCAGAAGCTGCGAATCATTGAGGTCGCCTGCAGATGATGTGCGGGACTTGCCGTTGCTTTCTGGGCGCCTCGTTGTCGCAGTCGCATCGCCAGGCCAAGGCCGC
This sequence comes from Symbiodinium necroappetens, assembly GCA_905231915.1. NCBI lineage: Eukaryota > Dinophyceae > Suessiales > Symbiodiniaceae > Symbiodinium > Symbiodinium necroappetens. Next base: position 14,166 of record CAJNJA010070508.1, on the reverse strand, counting down.
CACACAGCCAATGCCTTTATTTAAGCGGGGCTTTTTGCATGTGTATGCTTTGCCATGTTTTGCAGGGGGCCGAGATGCTTCGCTTTGCTTCGCTTTGCTTCTCTTCGCTCAGGCCACTTCTCGGACCGGGACGGCCTCAGATCGTTCCTGCTCCGTTGCATCCTCATTACGGCTGTGTTTCTGCACCCAAAGAGCAATGTTCTGTGACCTCAAGGCCGGGAGCCCCGTTGGGACCCTAACTGCAGCACAGAGTTTGCGTGAGCCCACGTGCCGTCTTTGTTCTGAAGTGCTGGCTTGCGGCTCTGCCAGGCAATTGCACATTTTGCACACAGACGATAAAAAGCTTTGTTCCTTTGGCAGAAGCTCCTGTTCTGTGAAGTGCATCATCCGAGGCCAGAGGTGGTTGCTTCGTGGGAGTATCATCATCGCAGGTCTGGAGCATGCGATGGTGATCTTTACTACTGTTGATGATTACTACAGCTGTGAGTTATTCATTTGTCACGGTTTTCACTATTGAAGCAGCTTTGAAGAACTACTGTGAGCGCAAGACGTGTCAGGGGGCAACAGCACGAAAGGTCAATGTAAATGCAGCTTACAGCCCATCTGGCGCTTTGTGAGAAATATGCAAAAACTGGTGTGCACGCAAGAAGCGCGAAAGAGCGTGCACATGGTGACTCATCGCAACAATTTCGATCAGCCGTCGTTTGACTGTCTTTCTCGAAAGGCTGCAGATGCTTGACGAGGGTAACGGCCTGACAGCGTTGGAGCTCGGATCTGAGTAGAAGCTCCATGCTGTCTGTCGCATCAGAATCCGAGCCCTGCGGCATTCGAACACAGTATGCAAACTGCATTGGCGAAACAGTGAGGCCTCATCGGATGCGGGCCATAACTGTTCTGCGCGATAGGCACATCAAGCTGCAGTAGTTCGGTGCCACGATTCTTTGGCAGCTGTTTCGTGGAGTTATCGGCAGGCTCGACAAACGCAGGGAGAAGGGCCTTCCTGCACCGACGGACTACAGGAAGCATCAAGCGGCCACTTGCATCCAGGCACCATTTTGCCGCCAATCTTGATGATAACGCATCAGTGTTCAACAGCAGGTGCACACAAAATAAAGTGCAGAGTATGGGCCCAATACCGGAAAGGGCCACACCCTGTGTCGCAGACAGGCTGGCATTCGTGGCTACTTGGTGCGTCAGTGGACTTCGCAGGAGAGCCTGACAGAGCCGTCCACCATCCGGTTTAGTTCTTTGCTTCTGTCGAATCCTTGCCCCTTCGCAGCTTCGGATGGCTTGTCGGCTCAATGGAACCATACTGACTCTCAGGCAGTGTTTGCTCTTGAACAGAGCCCGCATGCTCAGCCCGATGTTTTGCTGATGGTTGACTGTACCTTGAATGCGAACAAACTGTCATATTGAAACGGCACTCTGGCATTCGGCTCATGTCCAGAGGTTTTGGAAGCAACAGGGGCGACCGAACTGGAGCAGATCTTCGGGCAGAGCTTTGGCACTCTTGCTGCTTACTTTACTTCCGTTGGCAGGGGAGGACCTCCGTGTGCTCGCACTAAGAGCCACAAAGCAGATGGCGATTCCTTTGTATTCGCGGGTGCACCAGCTGCAGTTCGTGGCACCATTGAACTTCTCGGAGGATCTGGCAGAGATCCAGCCATCTTGCTTGAACAGCTCTTCAGATATCAGGCGACGCTCCTCCCTTGCGTCCCTGAAAAGAACGCACACTCCAGCGACAGAGACGGACGAGCAAGAAACCTATCCGGATGCGCTTCGGGACAAGGTTCTGATGGCTTTGAAGGTGTTGCACTGTAATGGTGTCAGATTGCCTTTGCATATTAGAGTCTTCGAATCACCTGGAAGCAACTTCCGCATGAGGGGGTACTTCTACGTACGTTCGAAAGATGGCAGCATTGAGTATCACCGCGGAGGCTCGGCGCCTTATCGTCATCGGCAGCACATCAGCATGAATCAGGCCATGGCCCAAATTCAGCAATTTCTGCCAGAGTTTGGCTTGTGTCACGGCATTGAAGAGGCTCTCTTTCATGTTTCCTCGAAGCGCGACGTGCTGGTAATGCTGGGATATGATAAGATCCTACCTTCATCCTGGGCATCCAAAGCCAGGGCGCTGCATCGGCGGTTTGGCTTCCACGTTGTTGGCTCCATTATTGGTAGATCCTGGTGGGCCCGGCGACAGGGCAGAATTTCTGTGCTGCGAGACCACCTCCTGGAACAGTTCGATATTCAGGGCACCAGGTTGCTGTACCGCCAGGTCTGCTTCTGCTTCTTTTGCTTTGAGGCACGGGACAACTGCGTGTTGCGAGATTGCCCACCGTCCCCCTGTCAGGTCATTGGGTTCTTTTCTCAGCCAAACTATGCTGTTGCACATCGAATGCTTGAATGGGCTGTCAACAGTACTCGCATCCTGAACGCGTCGCATGACCTCATGGAGCTGTACTGCGGGAGTCTTGCTTGCATCGGTTGGAAGGCAATGCTGTGAGTCTCTGTTGTCGTACTAGACACGTTGGACCAGTGCCGAGCATAGATTGCTGTCCGCTGCTGAGGGGTGGCTTCTTCTCTGTAGCCCTAGCCAGGAACTTTCGGAAGTGCATCATTGCAGACAGCAGTCGTGAGCTTGTACAGCTGGCGCGACAAAATCTGGAATTGAATGAACTTCGGAATGTTCAAGCATTGTGGATGACTGCCGTCAGCATGTTGGAGTCTTGGAAGTCGAATTCGCTACCTGGTCTGGTTTCTCCGAACACGCTGCTCGTTGACCCAACTCGCCACGGCCTGGACAGTGCCGTCACTGAAATCTTGCCAGCTTTCGAGAACATTCTGTACATCAGCTGCAATCCTCGGACGATGGCCCGTGATCTGCGCACCACAACTATGACCCACGATGTGAAGGAATTTGCATGTTTCGATCAGTTTCCAGGCACGGACCATATGGAGTGTGCAGCTTTGCTCACTCGACGAAAAGGAACGGCACACGTTGGACTTCTGAGTGAGTGAACTCTGCAGCTCCTCTTAGCTCCGGTTTCAGGAGCTGGCTCGCGAACTGCGTCGGCAACGTTTACTCGAGGCCGAGTCCCCTCAGTGTCCTCGGCAGCTCGCCACTGATGTGTCGACGTCTTGTGGACGAGGCTTCGGCCGGTGAGAGACGCGGCCTCAGTGAAGGACAGCATGCGAAACCACAAAAGGCTGCCGCAGGCGTCAGGAAGCATGAAGCGAATGAACAAGGTTCCCCGACCACTGACGCCAAGAAGAGGATGGCTTTTCGAGCCAGCCCCTGTGTCTGCTCTGCTATTCGAAGCCCTTACAAGCCCACTGCTGGAAAGCTGTGGTCGGCTGACTGCAGGTCATCTATGCCGCGCGGCGCGCCTTCGTGGAGCTTGACCCTCTGCACTTCCTTGATTGTGCTCGGCTTGCATTGTCGAATATCTGGACAACACGAATAGCACGTGTCGCCGAGGTACAATGCAGCCGTGAAGATCCAGAAGGTTGCTCGGGGCAGCATCACAAGAGCCAAGCTGAACAGGCCGCAGATGCGTTTCAACAATTTGCAACAGTCTACAGACATGTTTCAAGATCCAATATGCAGCGCTGCAGTCACACACATGATGGGCTGCAGCCAGGCAAATCAGCAAGATCGCACACGCTTCTGCTGCCAAAGTGCAGGCATGCGGCATGTCACCCTCGCACTTAGACTAATAACATACTGCTTCGTTTCGTTGAGGCACTGGTGCGTGGGAGATTGGCGAGAAGCAGCTTGAGGCAGCTCACCATGTGTGGCGAGCACGGTCATGGCAATCCGGCAGTCCGGTTGGCAGGAGGCAGTCCGATGCGGCAACCCGAATCCAGGTGGTCGGGCCTGTACATGGGTCACCCTGTGCAATCAGGGATTTACTGGCAAAGAGCTGTGATACCTGCTTCGTTGCAGCCTTACGCCCGGGGCCTAGCAGTCGATTGGGCTGGGGTCTATCAGGGTGGGTGTGGACTCCGGCATTGATGGAGGAGCACATCTACGAAGTAGGTGCCCGCTACACACCCGGCCCCAAAATGCATACCCCGGGTCAAGCAGGGCTCTTCTCTTTTATACATGCTGACTCCTAACTATACCCCAACTGTACCTCAGCGTGCCCGGGCCCATCGCCAGCCACAGAAACACGAGACGGGTCGCAGTGGACTGCAAGGACTGCAGTGGACTCCTCCTAGCTATGTCCCACCGCTGCCATTGGCCCAAATGTACATCCGAAGTCACAAACAACTGCTTTGGCTGCTTAAAACCGCGGGTCCAATGAGGCTATCGATGCGCTTGCGACACCCGACATTGCCCCGGCCCACCCTTTGCCCGAAACAAAATAACCTGTCAGGAAGGTCTTGGCCCTTGCATCGCAACAAGCCACAATGAGGGTCTCCGGTCCGGATACGGCCGACCTACGGATCTCAGTCGTGATTTGCCGCGTTTCCACACACGAAATGTTGCTGTGCCGTGGCGTTCCCTGTCTTTCGACAAATGTTTGTTACATGATGCCGTCACAGAAGGATTACTTGAGCCGAGGAACCCCTCCACCCAGGCTTTGTAAAAAGGGGAGCACCAACACTACGACCCTGTAAGTGTACGTGCCAACATGCAGGAACACTGATGGTCCTGGAATACATGTCAATCTCCAATCGCGCAGAGCCCAAAGATGTGACCGTGTGGCCGCATTGTCCCGAAAATCCGAGGCAATCTGATGTCAATGTGCCATTTGTTCGCTGGAGTCCCAGGGCTGGCTGACCGATGATATTGGGCCATTTGCCGACCCTGCAATCCTGCCGTAGCATTGGTGCCCCCCGACAGACGAAGAACCACACTTGCCAGACATTGAGATCACGCGACTATTTATTGGACTCCCCACGATTGGAGTCTGGACACGTATTTGGCGTTTGCATGCGTTTGCCAAGCATGAGCACCCCTGTTCATTTTGATCCAATCTCTGACCTGCATGGGGCCATGACGTCTTCGGAGCCCCATGCCCCACTTGCATCTCAACCCGTATGAGCGGAGACAACGTGGGTGCCCATTCCCCTGCCAAGGGATGATCCATCTCTCTCTTTCTCGTTGCAGGCCTACGCTCGGATGCGGGCGGCCAAGCACGAGGTTCACTCTATCCGTCTCTCAGCGAGGCTGCATGCATTCATGCTTACAGTGTCAGGCAGCAGAACTGAAGAAAGGGGTACAGCTTCCCGCGAGGCACAACGCAGCCGTCAAGATCCAAAAGGTTGCAAGGGGCAACACTGCGAGAGCCAAGCTGAAGAGGCCGCAGATGTGTGAAGTCCAAACACATGATAACACCGTGAAGTCGCCTCAGCCGCACCGATGGCCTGACGTCAGGCAACTCAGCGAGATCGCACATTCTTCCGCCACCAAAGTGCAGGCATGGGGAAGGTAGCTGTCGCCTTTGCACTCAGACAGTGCAACTCGTATCATCAACAGGCTCTGGTGCGTGGGAGGTTCGTGAGAAACAGCTTGAGGCAACTTTCCGTGTGTGATGGCCGTGGTTGGGCCGCATCAGAAACTGTTCAGTGATATCCGTGCCAGCAGGAGGCAGTCCGATGCCGCAACTCGAGTTCAGGCGCCTGTTTGGGGCTTGTTTGGGCGGGCTTGGTCAAGTCCTTCGCCTCTCGTTGCAGGCTTATGCAAGGATGAGAGGTGCCAAGCACAAGGTGGACTCTTTACGTCAAGCGGCAAGGCTGCTTGGTTTGCATTCGTGCTGAACAAGATCTCGAGTTGCCTATGATCGGGCGAAGCGATCCGGCAAAGCCATGCTCAACGAGAGCCCAGTGTAATTTGTAGAAGGGCCGAAGACGTGGGTTTCAGGTTGGCCAACAAGCTGGCGCGTGGTTTTTTGGCCCGCCGGAGAGTGCGAAAGCTCCGGCAGGCCAGGCCTGGAATTGAGAAATCCACCGATGATCGGTGTTGCTCCGAGAGTGATAAAGAGAAACTGTCTCCAAAACTGCTGCGACAACCACAGAGACAGCAAAGGTCAGGGAAGTTTGCCAGGCGTTAGCATTTCACACGAGCAGTGTGGACAACGACATCTTATTGGAAGCGTGGCCTCTATCAAAGCCGCAATCAGGCTCGCTCAGAAGAAGCCGAGCGCCAGGCAGATTTTGCAGTCCATCTGGCAAGACATTCCACATGGCTAGAAGCTGTTCTTGCAGGGGGAGCTCATTGCACTGCGGAGCGTTGCTTGGAGATGTTTTGACAAGCCGTACATCGCACCTTTCGAGGCGGCCCAGTGCGATGCTGCCCTTTGCTCGGATTCTCTTTCTTTGTGGCCTTTGGCCGAAGTCAGACGAGCTTGAAGGTCATGGCTGGCATTCTGGAGGCAGGTCTCAGCTCGAGGTGCTCCGGCTTCTACTGGTGGTTGTCGAAGATGTCGTCGCCTTGCTTGGCGAAGCCCGGCAGGTGCAGCAGCCCCGTGGACCTCGAGGGAGCCTCCGATGCTTCACCTGTCGGGGCCCGAGAACTGAGAACTGTTGAAATTGCCAGAGAGCACCAGAGGGTACCACAGCATTGAAAGCATTGAGGGCAGTTTCTGCCGACCACAGGCTGCCAGTCCACGCTCCGGGCCACAGGCAGCCGTCTCGACGCTGACTGCTGTGGTCTTCGCAGTTTTGTTGCCGTTCTGAAGCGGTCTGGACGAGGCACCTGCGGTGCAGCCGCAGCAGCCAAAGCCTATGCCTTTGTGTGATGTCCCTGCATCTGTCCTGTGCTTTGGGCGCTGGTAGAGCTGCTGCTGTCAAGTCGAGCTGTTCAAAGCTTTGGATCTGAGGCCCGATTTGGTGGCATTGCACGAGTCGCACGACGACGAGAGCTGCAGGCCTTTGGGATGCAAACCTGACCTCCAGGCCTAACTACCATCTGCACATGTGACCTGTCAGAACGAGGTTGCAAGCGCATGATGATGGCAGTGAGCGGGACGCTGTGGAGCTCTGGTCCCAGATTTATTTCCAGGCTGCATTGGTAAGTAGTCTGAGGCTCCGAGCCTCATGTTAGTTTTAAGCTTGAGGCTGTCGAATTCGATCATTGAAATTAGGATGCCGCTCTTTGGTACATGACTGATGCTGCTGTGTTGTTGAGAAATCTTTCGAGCAGTACAGGCATCCACACTTCACAAGCTCGCAACTGGAGGCGATTGGGGCAGTTGCAGAGTCACGGACGCAGCAACTGCTGCAGATATGTGCCCTTGCAGGCATCGCACGATTCGATGGATGCCAGCAACTTGTTGGAGGCTTGCACTCATGTTACAGAGTCATTCAGTTTTCCCTAGATCTTGTGCCGACTTCTCGAGGATCTGGCATTGCAGGACCCTGACGCTGCAGAACATGATCACTTCGCAAGCTCGCTTCTGGAGGCGATGCAAGAGAAGTCGGTAGTCTTCATGCGGAAAGTGCGAGATGCAGATGCCTTGAGGAGTCCGTCTCGCAGGAGGACTCTATCAAGATTGTCATAGAAAAAGCGGAGCCTTGCGAACCGGACGAGCCCTTCGAAGATCAGGCCCGGGAGAACCAGGAATTGGTTTGGGGTTGTGGGAACCAGGAGTCGAGCCGGGTCACAGCTGTTTGTCGCTGCTCATCGCGTTGTGACAACGGCACGTTGAGTCACATGCGAGAGCCAGCCAAGTTGCGTCGCAAGGACGAGGCGTCTGCAGCACTCGTGCAGTCACTGGTGGGGGATGCTCTTGGGGACTCCATGGCATCTCGATTGATGACTCCACAACCAGAGGCAAGAGCTCCATGCATCCCTCCCTGGTCTTTGCGCCTTCGGCCCCTGAGGAGTCTGAGGGCTTGGAGGCGTCGCCTAAGTCTGCCTCAGCCTTCAATGCGTCTCGGGACCGGGCTGAAGCTTGGGTTGTTGTGTTCCGTGTTGCGTCCATTGTGTGTTTTTCGAGGACACTGCTTGGACCCCCGATGACCTCGTTGCGAACGTGATCGAGGATGTCGTAGAGCTCGATGGCCCGTGCCAAAGACAGCCTCTAGCTGTGCGATGCAAAGTCAGGATGAACACTCTCTGCAAGGAAAGCCAGATTCCACGCAAGATGCTGGCAGCTTCCCAACCTCGATGGAGGACGCTGCGTCATCCCGGGTGGAAGAGCACGCGTAAAGTAAAGCATATAACTCACTTGCCTTCCTTGCTGGATCGTGGCCTGTGCGCCTCGCTGCACTCAACGAAATCTCAGCCAAACTCAGTGCAAAGACCTGATAGGTCTTGCAGAACCCAACAGTGTCTCGCATGTGCCACCTACTTGGCGGTAACCGGTGGACGCAGCAACAAAGGATGAGGATGGCTTCCGCAATACAAGGATTCTCGATTTCACAACGACGCAGCTCTCGACAGGGTTGGTCCTCCTGAAATCAAGCTCAGCAGAAATTCTGAATGTACAGCAGATGTGTGCTTTATGCTGTATGCCCAAGACCACGACACACCCGCTGCGCAAACCAGCAGTGCCGCATACTTTCATGCGCGAGGATGTCAACGCGATGGACCCGCTGCTTGTGGAGAAGCTTCAACAGGCACTCCTTCAGGCACCCTTGGATCATGCTTTTGGGGTTTATGTGCCCGCAGGATGAGTTGCGGTGGTTGCAGTGAGTTCGTCTGAGGCAGAAGAAGATCCGTGCGATCAATCTGACCCTCCCGGTCATCCAGATGAGTGGCTTGTCTACAGAAGAAAGGTTGAGCTTTCATCCTGCCGAACACTGGGCCGTGACTCAGGATACCAGCCGATCATTCATTGCCAGCGCTGTTCTGAGCTGCTTTACTTCGTCAGAACTTGCAGCCGCTGCTGTTGGCCGTGGCTTTGCGCGGTTGAGCAGAGCACATGACCGGTCATCGAAGCAACTGCAGGAGGCCGAATGCGATGCTGCCCCATGCTTGGATTTCCTTCCCATAGATCGCCATTGCTACAGCTGAGCGCCTGTTTCTTTGTTTTAAGCGGAGCTTCATTGAAGGTCCTAGCTGGCATTCTGGATGCCGGTCTCGGCTCGGGCTCCAGGCGGATCCCGATTCCAGGGCCCTTGGCACTTTCACCTGGGTGATTTGTGGGGGGAAAAGTGTCCAGATGCAGCAGCCCCGTGGACCTCGAGAGCGGCTCCAATGCCTCAGGCGCTGAGGCCCGGTAAGGGCTGGGACTGGGAGAACCGCATAATAAGTGAAGCTTAGGGAACTGTGCCAGTTACAGTTTGAAACTGCATAACCTGCCTGTGTGGCATCGTGGGTGGGCTCGAAAGCCTTTCGGTGTCGTGCAGGGCCAGCTATCTGGTGGGCACTTGGGAACTCACAAACCCCGGCTGGAGGAGGTCGCTTTTCGTCGAGCTCGAAACAGCTCGAACAGATCACATACAAGCATCGTGGGGGCCATGTGCAGACAGCAAACCTGTTTGTCTGACTGCTGTTCGGTGCACCGAGCGAGAGCATCAGTCTCGTTTTCAGCATTCGAGATGTTGTTGTTTCCTGTGCTGTTCTAGCATGCCTGCACATGGCATGGGATGGGATGGAACGGAGACGGGGATGGGATACGTGCCATCTTGGCCGATCACGCTTGAAGCGTTCTGAGGCTTGTTCACAGGAAGCTGAGCACGAGGCAAGCCCGGACTGACGAAAACTTGGTGCGCATGACACTGCTCCTCAGTTGGGCGCACGACAAGCTGCGCAATCGTGCCTGAGCAGTGCGAACGTGTGTTTCGAGGCTGCGCAATGCGATGCTGCCCTCTTCTTGGACTCTCTTCATCTTCGTCTGCAGTTTGCTTAAGACGACCATGGAGGTCATGGCTGGCATTCTGGAGGCAGGTCTCAGCTCGAGGTGCTCCGGCTTCTACTGGTGGTTGTCGAACATGTCGTCACCCTGCTTGGCGAAGCCCGGCAGGTGCAGCAGCCCCGTGGACCTCGAGGGAGCCTCCGATGCTTCACAGGTGCACGGGTGCCTGGGGTTGGGAAGCTCGGATTGGGCGGACGTCTGAGCTCTCGTGGTGTGCTGCAACTTCCTCCAGCATCGAGCATCGCAGCTTGACACATGCATCTGGACACTTGAAGGCGTAAGGATATTATAATGGAATTCGGCTTGTTGTGTGAACCGTCACATACTGGTAGGATTGGATGTAGTACCAGCGGCAACCACAGAAAGTTTGTCTTCCATGTTGGTGCATGTCAGTGAATGAGGAAACAAATCCACCCCCTGTGATTGGATGCTCTCTGGGCTCAGGATGTGTATCCTGGATCCCTTTGCTCTAAGCTGTTGTCAGGAAGACATGGATGTGGCTCTGGTGGAGCATCTTCACCAGGCAACTTCGCGGAGCTGGGTGAACCACACGTTCGCAAAATAGCTGGTCGGACTCTCTCAGCAGCTCTGGGGCTTCATCAGATGTTTACAGCATCCGATTTGCCCTGAGATGTTACTGTTCTGTGAGGCAGACGACAGCGGTGAATTGCTGCCCAGCAATTTGGATGAGCGACTCGCTGGCAAGATGAATTGATGACATCCCTCGAGTTGTGGTGGATGAGCGACCCTACATAGCCGAATGTCGTGCTCTAAGGACGCAGGCCAGTCACGCACGGTTCCGAGCTGTTCTCGTGAGGATTTGAGGTTGTTGCATTGCATGTGTACACGACGTGACATCACGCATAAATGTCATGGGCCGAATGGATGAAGTGCCCCGAAGCTCTGAGAACTGTAACATGGGGAATATCATCGCCAGAGGAGGATCATGACCGTGGCGCTAAGAACAGCAATCGTGCTGCAAGAGTTCATGCGGGAAGCTTAGCCCATCGTGCCTGAAGTGTTCCGAGGCTTGTTCACTGGAAGCTGAGCACGAGGCAAGCCCGGACTGACGTAAATTTGGCGCCACATGACACTGCTCTTCAGTTGGGTGCATGACAAGCTGCGGGGTCGAGCCTGAGCAGTGCACTCGTGTTTTTCGAGGACAAGGCTTGGACCCCCGATGACCTCGTTGCGAACGTGATCGAGGATGTCGTAGAGCTCGATGGTCCGTGCCAAAGACAGCCTCTAGCTGTGCGATGCAAAGTCAGGATGAACACTCTCTGCAAGGAAAGCCAGATTCCACGCAAGATGCTGGCAGCTTCCCAACCTCGATGGAGGACGCTGCGTCATCCCGGGTGGAAGAGCAAGCGTAAAGTCGAGGAATGGGGAGAACTCGACTCTGCTGCCAAAACATATAGCTCACTCGCCTTCCTTGCTTGTCTGTCAGCAGAGGATCGTGGCTTGTGCGCCTCGCCGCACTCAACGAAATCTTAGCCAGACTCAGTGCAAAGACCTGATAGGTCTTGCAGAACCCAACAGTGTCTCGCATGTGCCACCTACTTGGCGGTAACTGGTGGACGCAGCACCAAAGGATGGCTTCCGCAATACAAGGATTCTCTCCAAAACGACGCAGCTCTCGACAGGGTTAGTCCTCCTGACTCAGCAGAAATCATGAATGTACAGCAGATGTGTGCTTTATGCTGCATGCCCGAGACCACGACGCGTGACGCACCCGCTGCGCAAGCCAGCAGTGCCGCATGCTTTCATGTGCGAGGATGTCAACGCGATGGACCCGCTGCTTGTGGAGAAGCTTCAACAGGCACTCCTTCAGGCACCCTTGGATTATGCATTTGTGGTTCTTGTGCCCGCAGGATGAGTTGCGGTGCTTGCAGTGATTTCCTCTGAGGCAGAAGAAGATCCGTGTGATCAATCTGACCCTCCCGGCCATCCAGATGAGTGACTTGTCTACAGAAGAAAGGTTGAGCTTTCATCTTGCCGAACACTGGGCCGTGACTCAGGATACCAGCCGATCATTCATTGCCAGCGCTGTTCTGAGCTGCTTTACTTCGTCAGAACTTGCAGCCGCTGCTGTTGGCTCTGGCTCTGCGCAGTTGAGCAGAACACAGAATTCTGCCGGATCAAGCATGAAACCCTGTCCTGAGAACCACACGAACTACGGGCCCCATGCTTGGGTTTCCTTTGCATAGATACTTTGCTCACAGCCGTCCCGATTGCTGTAGCTGAGTGGCCCCCTGTTTCAAGCATGTCTGTTTCAGCCTGGGAGAACCGCACAATCGCCCGTTTTGGACATGCAAGTGGCGTTCAAGTTGATTTCTGCATAATCGGCCTGTGGGAAATCGTGGGAACACTTTGAAAGTCGTGTGGTGTCGTGCAGTCCCAGCTATCTGATGGGCACCAGGGAACTCAACCCCAGCAAGGGGAGGTCGCTCTTCGCCCAGCCCGAAGTAGCTGGAACAGGTCTCGTTTACAGCATTCGAGATGTTGTTGTTTCCTGTGCTGTTCTAGCATGCCGCCTGCACACTGCATGGGATGGGATGGAACGGAGACGGGGATGGGATAGGTGCCATCCTGGCCGATCACGCTTGAAGCGTTCCGAGGCTTGTTCACAGGAAGCTGAGCACGAGGCAAGCCCGGACTGACGAAAACTTGTGCGCAGTCGTGCCTGAGCAGTGCGAACGTGTGTTTCGAGGCTGCGCACTGCGATGCTGCCCTCTTCTTGGACTCTCTTCATCTTCGTCTGCAGTTTGCTTAAGACGACCATGGAGGTCATGGCTGGCATTCTGGAGGCAGGTCTCAGCTCGAGGTGCCTCCGGCTTCTACTGGTGGTTGTCGAAGATGTCGTCGCCCTGCTTGGCGAAGCCCGGCAGGTGCAGCAGCCCCGTGGACCTCGAGGGAGCCTCCGATGCTTCACAGGTGCACGGGTGCCTGGGGTTGGGAAGCTCGGATTGGGCGGACGTCTGAGCTCTCGTGGTGTGCTTGCAACTTCCTCCAGCATCGAGCATCGCAGCTTGATACATGCATCTGGACACCTGAAGGCACAAGGAGCTTAGGCCTCACAGTGTTCGGCAGCTATGCACTTGTCGCAGAGCAATGCAATTTGGGGCCATGTACGTTGGCTCGTCAAAGCACAGACTGCGAGAGTTGACCATTGTTCCCACAAGCCATGTGGTGGTTGGATGTAGTCGATCCCAATGCCAGGAGCCCATGAACCCTCTGCTGATCGAGGAGCTTCAGGCAGTCGCGCAGGCACTGATGCGAAGGGGTCGGGCAAAGCAAAATAAAAGTACAGGAGAAGCCAAAAGCCAAGCCTTCACGCTGTGTAGAACATCATGAACAGGGACCTTGCTTTATGATTTATGAGGCAAGCAAGAGAGCACGGGCAAAGAAAGAATCACGTAGCTTCGCTCCGAGACACGATGAGCTTCGATTTACTTTAGGGCTTTAGAGGTTTAGGGCCTCAGATTGGTTTAGGGTTTGGGGTGTTTTCCCTAAGACAGAGGCAAGAGCTCGCAGCTAGAACTTCTCTTGACCAGCAGTGGGCTGGCCTTTGCGGGACCCATGGATTGATGAGAGCCGAGTGAAGGAGATGTGCTAGATTGAATTACCTGTTGCGAGGCAGCGAATGGTCAACAAAAAGCTAATCTCTTGGCGCGGTGCAATCGTCTGTGGATTTTTTTCGCTTGGGAGCTAGTCTTGACCGTGCCCTAGCTTGTCTGCATGTTGAACCAGTGGCTTAGCTTGGCACTGTGAACGTTTCATTCTTGGAGGCGGATGATCAGGGCGATGCTCTTCCGTGTCACCTGACCGAGTGGCTCGTCTGCGATGAGGCGATAAGTTCTGAGTGGGTCCGAGGCATGCGACGGAGGGGTCTTCACGTTCCATACTGCGATGCCATACTGAGGGCACCGTCCAGTCAGGCAGGGCCGGAGTCATTCGCCGACACGTGCTTGCCTTCGGTCAGGGGGTGTCTGAAGCGTGACTGTGCAGAGCGGTCTAAGCACAACGGTTCTCGATTGACAGACATCTTCTTTTGAAGAGGCTCTTTGAGTGTGTGATAGTGTGTGTTTGCGCCAGACTTGTTGCAAAAGTTTTGTGTTTCGGTTGCAAGCTGTGGGTGTGTCTCAAGACTGTTTACGAGTTCAAAAGGGCCCGTTTCTGCAAACTTCAGTCCCTCCGTAGCAATTGAAAGCTTGCCCAGCTGCGCAATGCACAATTGTGTGGTATGTTGTCACGAGTGATGTTCGTGCCAGGCTGCCGTGGACCCCTTGCTGATGGAGCAGCTTCAAGCAGCCGCGCAGGCACTGCTAAAGCCGCCCAAGTGGATGTCGAATCA